>LBNU01030865.1:28091-45604 GCA_014162995.1 Artemisia annua | reverse complement strand
TAAATCTGACACGAAAGAGGAAAATTGTTTATAAAAATAATGTCGTTCAACGTTAATTGCGTTGTTGCTTGCTATTAATCTAATGATATTGATAACTAATCAACTATATGGATGATTTGTTTTTATAACAAAGGTAAATGACTTATGTTGATAAGAAGAAAGTATCACTGAATTTTCATTATCACTCAATGCGATATTTTGGTCAAATAGTAAGTTGATCTATACACAAGTACCGAGTATATCTGTTTCAATAGAACCTTCAACTAATATTGCATCCAAAATTGAAATAGACTTTTAACAAAGTTAATGAGTTTATCTAAAGAAGGTCATTGTTCAAGAATTAAAACCTGCAGTAGTTTGTGAAATTTCATTTCATTTGTGCTCAATTTGTGGTAGTTTACTGCTTCTATTTAGTCACTGATGTTGTTATTTACAATTATATTAAACTTGGGTTGCTTACATAATTTCTCAACCAATGTCTTATAAAGAAAGTGATATACGTGTAACTCCAAATATTAATTGTATGTCCCATCACTTTCCTGATAGCAATGTAAGTCCTAGCATAATTTTACCACAAGCCGTTAAGTTAATAAGACTTACATCCCATAATAAACGTATATCATTTTCTGGACAACCATGTATTTAGCTAAACGTGTTGTGTAATCACACAAGTAGAAATCAGAAACCTGCTATAAACAAAAAAGTGGGCTCTTTAAAAGGGTAATTCACCTTAGCATAGCAGTCAGCTCTTCGTAGTCTAGCTTTGCTGTAAGATGGACGGATTTTCAAGGCCATGTCACAGTCGTCAATGGCTTTCTCAAACAGGCCAAGCTTGGTTCGACAAGCAGCACGATTACAAAGCAGCACGGAGTTGAAAGCAGCAGCCTTGAAAAGTTCATTTCCCTTGGACCTTGAATCCATCACTGCCTTTATTCTAAGCAGCATCGTGTTCACATCTTTATTATTTGAGTCTATCTTTCCTGCCATTTGAGAAGCCTCCAATGGCTCATCAATCCTATAATAGTAGCAACATATAATAAATAACCAGACATCTTTAATGACTAATCGTTTAATTTATGAACATAACTTCTAAACAAAGTATACATTAACTTTCTTCAACTTAATTATGGAAGAATGTGTCTTAATTCAACTACCTCTTCAAAGAGAACATTTTTTAGCAAGTTAGGTAGTATTATTTATGTTAACTGCATTTTTTCAAAGCAATATAGCATGACCAAGTCAGTAAGAACATCACCTAATGTTAAAATATGTCCAACACCATGTTAGTCAATATTAATAACACGAAATTTCTAATGTAGTCGAATAAACCGAAATTTAAATGTTGTTAGATAGAAGTAATCAATTGCCGAGAAGACAGATCATGTTATCAAGCTCAAGTAAATTGTTCACATGTTAAAAACACTACACACTACAAATATTATAGCATCATAATAACAAACAAGAACGTTTATCTGTTTCATATACAAGTCTATTAATATGGTACTATTTACTGAATTTTCCAAGGCACCAGTTATAGTTCTTTATTTATCTATAGGTAATTTTTTAATATTTTATTTTATTATATGACTAAATATATTATTCAAAGTACTGCTATACATGTCAAGTATCTTTAAAAACCAATATGAAATAACAACACTTCATTTCACTAAATTAACCGTATCAGTATTATTATCGGGTTATTTGACTTATAAGTTTAGTATTGTATATTCAACAAAAGGTACCTGCCGGCTGCCAAATCGACCAGAGCCTGAACAACCAGCAAATTCGCATGGCAAACTGGACCGTAAAACTTGGTACAATCCTCTTCTTCAAACTTTGGCGCATTGCTCAACACCTGATCCGCTTCGTGATGTCTATGCAACTTTATCAACGCCTCAACTTTCAATGTAAAAATCTGTATTTATTTCAATACAAGACACCACATATTCGTTAAAGAATCTCATTGTTTCAATACTGACAACTAAGAAGCTTATGAATAATAATCTCGATCTATATAGTTACCTGTAACGCAGAATCTGCACCAGCAGATATTGCTAGGATGGTCTCTTTTAGTAATTTGTTCCAGTCTTTTGCTTCCTTTGGACTTCGAGGTATTACCACCTAGAAGAGATTAATGTAAGAGATAACCATGAGATTATGAATGGGTTGGACAAATAAAATTTATGAATGACTCGATACCTTTATGCCGAGAACATGGAAAAAAAGGCTTTAGGAGAATGTGAATGATAATGCCCACCATGACCCACAGCTCCATAAGGTGCTCTTACAATTAAACTTATTACCACTTCGATAACTGGTCCATTAAGCTGATCCAAAAAAAAGCCTCAAATCCGAGTAGTTTCTGAATAGCAGCCTGAACAACTTTCACATACCGTATCTACAACAACCTACAAAGAACCCATTCACTATAATTAGTTCTTAAGATAAAAACCATAGCTTAATTTATTTCACATAATTAAAAGTATAACATGTATTAGCTTCCATCAAACCTATATGAACCTTAAGTCCCCATTTAGCTACAAGCACACACATATACTGATATAAAGATTCGGGTCTCATGAACCCTAATTTCAAAAGTCAACCAAACATGAAATTGACTAATGAACACCACGAATGGATGATTAAATTGAACATATAACACATTAAAGTACCTGATTCATGGAAGTGTGGACCTGAAATCGGGAGTGGAACTGGTTAGTCGCGAGGGTGTGTGGTTGATAAAGATGAAATTGACTTGTGGTGAGAGGTGACTAGCAAAGGAAAACCAATGATGGTTTGTTGTTGGCGGCAGAGAAGAAAGAAGAGGATGAGATAAGTGTGGGTTGTGTGGGTTATGTGACCTAGATAGATTGGAGGGACAATTGAAAATGTTAATTTGATTTTGGGGAAAAAAGTGGGCGGGAGTACTGAAAATATGTGAGGGAGATATAAAAATTTGAGAAATATTCTAAAACATTTGAACTATAAAAGTAAAAGTGTGACCATATATCACATTTGGTCACACTGTTAAAGTGTGTGACATATATTTGTCACTTTTAAATTCATACGTGACTAATGTTTCAAACTTACTTTTTAGTTGTCACACATTTCAAATTCGTATGTGGCTAAATATTCAACGAAAAATAGTAGTCACTTTTAAATAATGTGTGACAAACTTGACTATACGATTTAGTCACTTTTAAATAATGTGTGACAAACTTGAGTATATGATTTAGCCACATACACAATTACTTCATGTGACCACATATGGATATTGGTCACACTATTCAATTGTGTGACATATATTTGTCACATACGTATTTATATAATGTGACTAATGTTTCAAACTTATTTGTATCCGTCACACGTCCCAAATTATATGTGACTAAATAATCAAAAAAAAATACAAGATACCTCTAGCCACGAAAATATTCGAATGTGTGACTGTAGCCTCAGTTGGAAAGACGAAATGGTTACACAAGTCGGATCAAGTGTGGCTGTTTATTTAAGGCTGGTGCATTTAATCACGTAAAAATGTCACCGTGTGACCGTTCAAAAATGACCATGTGTGACGAAAGGTCATTTTTGGCCTAGTGCTACCAACAAATAAACTTTTCGGTTATTCTCCCAAGAAGCCCATAAATAAAGCTTACCCAAACACGTACCCCCTAAATAAGCTAAATCAACATAATGATATACTAACAACGGATGCAAATATTAAAAACTGAAATGAAAATGAAGCAATTTGTGTGTTGATTGGTTACCTTGTTGATGGACCGAACATGATTGATGCTGATCAGGAGATAATTTTGATGAATTTGAAGAAATAAGCTTTTTTAGGGTTTGAAAACATGGGGTAAATGTTCAAACTAAACAATTTTTTTATGGATTGGTCTTGGTTAGATAGAGTTATAAATAGGCATTAGTAATATTTTCGATTAATGTAATGTAATATGTAATATGATGTAATGTTATAGTTTAATTGTTGGGGTGTTAGCATTTAAGGTTTATAGAAAAGTGATGGTCGTTCTAATATTTGTAATATGGTGTGTCGTGTATTAGAAATAGTTATAAAAATTAATAGTAGGTATTGGACTTGTTAATCTAAAAGGTTAGGAGTAAATAAAAACCCTTGTATTAGTTAAGAAAACAAGTCCATAAGCCCAAGCCCAAAGAAAGCCTCTTAAGGCCTTATGTATGAAGTATAAATACCTCCAAATGGTCTCATTTGGAGGTGTGCTTGAATGTGAAATGTGTTTTTCATACACCATTTAAGTCACCAAATGTACCAAAGATTAGTGTTTTTAAGTTGTTCTACGGTCCTACAAGTGGTATCAAGAGCCTATGGATAACAATAGGTTAGATTAGATTGTTATTTGGTGAATAATATTCGATTTCATGGCTGTTTAGTGATTAACGTGAGTTGCAAGCCCTAGATTTCCGAGTTTGGAATGTTGTTTATCGAGTAAGGAATGGAAAATATTGAGTAAGGACCCTATATTTCGAGTAAGGATTAGCGCCAATCAAGGAATATCGAGTAACAGCTTGAGCTTATCGAGTAACAGCTCAATACAATCGAGTAAGGGGCTTGTTCCATATCGAGTAAGGGTTTACTTTAGATATCGAGTAAGGGTTCAACACTTATCGAGTAAGGGTTGTGTCTTGTGCTTATCGAGTAAGTCTTCACTTATATTTCGAGTAAAGTTTTTTTTCAAGTATGAGTTTCTTAACTTTGGCGAGTTAGCTAGTTAGCGAGATATCTAACAACCCTTATCGTTTATCGAGTAAGGTTTCATACCACAAATCTAGACGAAACTCTGCCCGATTTTACCTAATTTTATCAAGTAAGGAAACTAAGGAACTTATCAAGTAAGGACTTATCAAGTAAGGACTCTATCAAGTAAGGACCTATCAAGTAAGGACTTATCAGAGTCATCAATAACTCTTTAGAGAACAACTTTTCAAATAGAAACCCTATTTTTCTCTCCCAACTTGGCGACACTGACGATTCATCCAACCATTTACTCAATCGATCGTAATCCCTCTTCTCATTAATTCATTCACATATTCTACTAATCCATTACAAGCAGCTACCCTAATATTTAATTATTGCTAGCCGCTTTTTTTTGACTTTTTGGAATTTGTTGCATGTTTATAAGATTTGTGCTTAACAATCGATTATATCATTATTTTGGATTGTCTTGTGTCTTGCCTTGATTGTTTATTATATACGTTGGGTATTTGTTCTCATCTGCTATATGATTAATGTTTGAGGAGTGAGTATGCAAAAGGGGTTCTTGGATTCGGGTGGGAGAGGAGGAAATCATAACAAAAAAGATGGTAATAGGGTGGGAGCCGTTTCAAAAGCAAGTGTTACTGATCCGATAACGCATGTTGTTGGGGATGATACCCAAGCTAATGAGCATGTGGAGCCGGTTCCATATGTTGAAACGTCTGACGCAACAGTTGTGGTTCATGAGCAGCCTTTTGGTGATAGCTCAACAACAAGGTAGTGGTGAACCGTTGAAAAATCAGGGTCTTATCAATACCGATTGGACCTCCGATGATGGTGATGTTAACTTGACTACACGTGTGGATAATGATAACTCTGAAGCACATAGTGCTAATACAACAATACCTAGTGCTATTACAGCTAATGGAGATGGTAGTGTTAAATCTCATGAGCATGTGGGTTCGGGATCGGTTCCAAAGGTAGATTCTACTACTTCTTATGCTAATGTCATTAATGCTACTCGTATGGTTCCGAAAGTGAATTTTAGAGCATTGGTCAATGAGGATCGTGTGGATAATCATGACACAATGTTGCCTATGGCTGCTATGAAGATGGTCTTAAGTCGGTATGATAACACACTCGTTGGTTACTTTCTTGGTAAGACCATTGCTTTTCCTTTAGTTCAGAATTATGTTACTAATACACGGGGAAAATTTGGCTTGTAAAAGCTGATGAAGAACGATGATGGTGTGTTTCTTTTTAAGTTTGCTAACAAGGAGGGTGTGGATCGTGTGCTGGAACGAGGTCTTTGGAATATACGTAACTCGCCCATAATTTTAAAGAAATGGATGCCCACTTTATCCCTTAATAGGAACGAGGCAAACAAGGTACCTGTTTGGATCAAAATGCATAATGTTCCTTTGGTTGCTTATTCTGAGGATGGTTTAAGTTGGATTGCTACGCAAGTAGGGAAACCTATTATGTTAGATTCTTTTACAAGCTCTATGCGTGTCGAATCTTGGGGGCGTATTAGTTTTGCCCGTGCTTTAGTTGAATTAAGCGCAGATTCAGATTTAAAAAGCAAGGTTACAATGGCAATTCCAAATGAAGAAGGTAATGGTTTTACTATAGAAATTATTAATATTGAATATGAATGGAAACCTCCTCATCGTGGTGAATGTAAAACTTTTGGACATGCTTTAATTGAATGCCCAAATCGTGTTAAGGAGGTTGTTCCTCGTAATACTAATGTGGAAGCAAAGGCTTCTAAAGCTCCTAGTACTTTGGAAAAGACGAATGATGGTTTCATCGAGGCAACGAATCGTAAGAGTAAGGGGAAGAATGTGGCTTCTCCTTCTCGGCCTATTGGGGGTGTTCAGCTCAATAAGCCTAAACCAAAATTTTAGAGACCTGTCTCAAAGAAGCCGGTTTTGAATAAGGAGAACATCACTAATGAGTAAAGTACGAGTGGGAAGGTTATTGCTACATCGAACCCATTTGATGCTCTTGATATGGCTGATACTGATGATAATGGTATTCCTTGTGCAACAAGTGTTTCTCCTAAGGATGGGGCTGATTTGGAGGTTGGTATGGCTGCTGTTGCTAGTTCTTCTAATGCTGTAAAGGGAAGTACTACTCCTAGGGCACGTTTGGTACGACGGAACCATAAAGAGTGGGAATGCAATAAAGAATGGAATAGCTGAGAAAGAGAATGACTTCGAGAACAAAAAGGTTATTCCAGTTTTTGGTAAAATGGGGAATAACAGTCCTTGAATTGGCTAAAATATGTTTCTTCTGTTTGGTAGGGATAGAGAATGAAATACTCAAATTCTAGTAGCATAAAAAACTGTACCTTATTACACATTCATCCTTGTGAGCTTTGATTTTTCTTTTTTGCCAAATGTATTTAAAATTTTATTCAATAAAAACTTGAAAGCTCAATAATTTTGTATCAGGTCAGTTTTTTGTTTAATTCTTCTATCATTATATCATTTATAAACGATCGAGAATATATACTCAAGTAGAGGACATTGCAACACATCCGAACTGGAGTAGACCAGATCACCAGATAACGAAAACGAAACACACCGCCTAAATCATGAGCATGCCACAAACACTAAGAATAAACGAAACACGCTATTAATATATATGTTGAACAAGAATTACAAGTTCATTCCAAGAACCACAAACATTACAAATGATGTCTTGATAATAGTTTTGCTGCATAAATCGGAATTGAAAGATCACCATCCCACAATTTACAACTTAATTTCATATCTTGTTAATGAAATAGATGTCCCCAACATTACCAAGACATGATTCATCGCATCACAACACATCAATGGGTCACATTAAAAACTATACTTAATTGAAGGAATAGTAGATCGATCACATAATCAAAAGTGTGATATCCATGTTTAAACTATTACAGTAGTATTTTTTTAAAAAATAAATAAAATTAACACTGATGTTCCCAAATCTTTTAGGGGTGTAAGAGAGAAATTGATTTGTGAAGAATAATACATAGTACCTATTGAAGATGGGTATAATAATTACCGTAATACATTAGTTGAGAATAAATCAATGAATACAAGCAGAAGATCCAATGAAGATGAGGGGGTTTCATATTCTAAGGGTACATGATGGTGAAGGAAGGAACGGTTTGATTGGAATGTGAGTTGCACGTGCAAATGGGCTTTTATACCCCTCAACCCGCCTTTTTTTTTTTTTTTTTTTTTTTAAAAAAAAACATGGCCTTCCATTCCTCAAAGAATGAATAAGGGGAAAGGCTCGTAATTAAATCTTCACTCTCCACCATTCTTCACTATTTTTGAAGAATCGAAACAAGTGATAGAGAATGAAATAGTAACCCATTGTTTCCATTCCTTTCAGTATACAAAAGCTGGAAGTGATTCTCTATCTCATTCTCGGCATTCCATTCTACCGTACCAAACATTCCCCTATTGTTGAGAAAATTGGGAAGATTGAAAAGCTAATTATTGAAGGAAAAGTTACTCTTGTCGATGATGAGGGTAAACCTCTTAAAAAGGTTGATTCTACAACTAAGGTGGGTAACCCATTCTCTAAGGTAGGGAATGTGGTAGTTTCTGACAGTGATGATAATGAAGTTTTTGATGATCACATTGGGACGTTGTATTCTGGAAGTGGCGGTAAGGACCAGAGTCCTTATAAGCAATGGAAAGCGGATACGGGTGACGACAACAATTATGATGATAATGATTTTGGCCTCTCTCCTGCACAATTAAAGGCTGCTGGAATTCAAGATTTTTTTCTTAAATAGGTTGCTTTATATTCTTTGCATAAAATTTCTGATGTATCTTATTTTATGCTAGTTTTGGCTTGGTGGTCTTGTTGGTTGTAGCTAGTTGTCATTCATGGCCTGTCATAAATGAGTTAGTGGTTGTGTCAAGCGATTGCTTGCGGTTAATGTCGTAATTCAGCCACATTTCATTGTACTTAAACGTTTTTTTGGAGTAATATATTTTACCGGGTGGAATACTCTTTACCCAAAAAAAAGTAAGGACTTATCAAGTAAGGACTTCATCAAGTAAGGACTTTATCAAGTAAGCCGGTTATCTAGTAAGCAACTTTTCACTTCACCACAACAATCTAATCTACAACAACAACCTTGGTTATCTTTCAAAAGATCCACAGAACAACTTTTCCCAACTTCTCACTTCTAATACAATCCATGGCAACTCAACAAGATATTCATGCAGCCGGTGCCGAAAACCGACCTCCCATGCTGTCAAAGGGTGGTTATTCACAATGGGCTAGTAGAATGTTACGCTATCTTAAGAGTAAAACAAATGGAAAACAACTTGTTCACTGTGTTTTGAAATGACCCTTCAAGTCAAAAGAAATACTAGACCCTGGTGATCCTAATGGAACCCCCCCCCCCAGTACCACCTTTCTACAGACTACAAACTGAGGCTGACTACACTGAAGAGGACAGACAACAAATAATAGCTAATGATCAGGCGTTTCATCTTGTTGTTCTTGGTCTACCTGAAATGACTTATGCTACAGTGGATAGTGAAGAAAGTGCTCATGCTGTCTGGGAAAGAGTCAAAAAGTTAATTTATTGGAACAGACATCGGGAAACAAGAAATGGAAACACAATTGCTCAAGGAATTATGCAAGTTTACTTCAATTCCTGGTGAATCAATAAAGTCGTATTACCAAAGGTTCTGTAAGGTCATGAATGATTTGTCAAGGCATAATCTCACTCAGACAAACAATGCTAACAACACAATTTTTCTGAATGAGCTACAACCAGAATGGGGAAGATACGTCACTATCGTTTATCAAACGAAGAATTTGCATGATGTTACCTATGATCAGTTGTATGACTTTTTGAAGCAGAATCAGGCTGAGGCAAATGAAGTAAGAGCTGAATTACTTGCTAAAAAACATGATCCTCTCGCACTCATTGCTCATACACCAACACCTTTACCAATGAACACACAACATCAAGCATCATCATCTACCAATTACAACTACATGCAACAGCAATATCTTCCACAACAACAAACTGTTGTAATCCCACAACAACAATTCTACTCACAACAACAACAAGTCATTCCACAACAACAATATCCACAGTTCCAAGAACCAGAGTTCACTGACAATGATGAATCTACTACAGCTTTGACACAAGCACTTGCTCTTCTGACAAAAGCAGTCCAAGGACGTTATTCAACACCAACTAACAACAACCAAAGGATTTCATCAAACACTCTCAACAAGAAGATTGCTCAGCCGAGTTTCAATATGGGTAATGGAGGCCAAATGGTTGGAGTTATGGGGAATCAGCAAGGTATGATGCTGGATTTCACATGGGCAATCAGAATATGCAGAATCAGATGGGTTAGATGGTTCAGTATGCAGGGAATCAGATGGGTCAATATGCAGGAAATCAATTGGGTCAGTTTGTTGGAAATCAGCAGGGTCAGAATGTTGGTAATCGGGCAGTGGGTAATCAGTTTGGCAATGTTGCAGCTCCAGTTGGTGGGAATTATGGTAATGTGAATGTCAATCAGGGAAATATGGTAAAGTGTTTCAACTGTCAAGGTGTAGATCATATGGCAAGGAACTGTCCCTCTAAGCCGAACAAGAAAGATCCAGAGTACTTGCAGAAAGCATTGATGTTGGCTCAGAAGGAGAAAGCAGGATTTCAGTTGACTGCTGAGGAAAATGATTACATGGCTCTTATGGATGATATGGAAGATCGGGAGGATATCGACGCGAACTGCATCTTCATGGCAAATCTTCAGGAGGCTACGTATGATACAGATTCTGAGACACCTCCCGTTTATGAAACAAATGCAGTGTCTGAGGTACCATTAAACAATACTTGCAACAATAATGATATATTTGATATGTCCCCTCATGAGGATCAACATTCTGTGACTCAAGCAATCACTTATAATAAATACCTAGATACGCCAAGTTGTAGCAATATTACTTCAGAAACTCCCGATATGAATCATAATGATGGCTGCGTTTCACAGCATGCTGAGAATGATGAGGAAACACGTGCTTTATTTGAATCATTGTTGAATAATTGTACTATTGAAATTGAGAAAGTGAAAAAGGTCAATCGCGAAGTTAAGGTCGCGAATGAGAAATTGGCCACTGAGCTTGAGAGATACAAGGAAAAAGAAAAAAGTTTTCAACTTGATAAAAAACGCGAGTCTGAATTTGAAATTAGTTACAAGAAGATACTTGTTAAAGATAGGGAACTACAATGCAAATTTGACACTCTTGAAGTCACTTCAATGAAAACCATTAAGTCTTTAAAACAAGAGATTTCTGATTTAACTAATCAAATTTCAAAACAAAAATCAGCTTATACCAATCTTGAAAAAAAAACGAGATGAGTTGAAAAAAGACTTTGCAAAGAAAGAAGATAAAATTTGGAAGAAAGCTCAGGAAGAACAGAATGCTTTGTATAATGGAAATGTTTTGTTTACTAAGCATGATCCTCCTATTGTTCGTGATTATGTGGAAACGATGGAACTGGTCGAAGAGAGCATAACTAAAATGAAACAAAAGAACCCAGATTTAAAACCAATTGATTACAACAAACTGAACAAACTTTCTGGAATCACTTTTGTTCCACAAAAACAAGTATATGAGATTTCCAAAAACCTTTCCAAAAGCCAAGGAATTTCAAAACATGTTTCTAAACCTGTAGTTGTTTCCAGATCTCTTTCAAACATGGAACAGATGTCTTCAAACAACACTTTTAACACAAGTGTTGCAAGAGGATATCTTGATGATCTCAAAACTAGAGTTGGACAACTTCAAAAGATTTTATAATCTAAAACAGATATAAATGAGAATAATTGGAATTCCACGGTTCATTTACAAGTAAAAAAGATTCTTGAAAATGACATTTCTCCACAACTCAACGCCATTAATGCAAGAGTAATTCATTTTGAACAAGCGTTTTTGAAAGAAACAGCTGACTTTGTTAAGGATCACAAATCCGTAATCCCTAATAAAGAAGGCAAATGAATCTTTTGAGAAGATAAATGTTTTGGAAAAGATAAACAACTCTCTCTTCGAAGCAGTTTTGTCTGCTGATATTATGTCTCTCATTTTACAAACATATTCTGTTGAAGATGACGAAAGACTTCGAACTGAGACCTCCGCAATTATGACAACTTGATCGGAAAAAAGAAGAATGCAAGTATGAGAGAAAAGTGATGGTCGTTCTAATATTTGTAATATGATGTGTCGTGTATTAGAAGTAGTTATAAAAAATAATAGTGGGCATTGGACTGTTAATCTAATAGGTTATGAGTTAATAAAAAGCCTTGTATATAATGACGCAAAATGGCTTTTTTTTATTTTTTTTTAAATTGCTAGTTCTACAAGTGGTTAACTTTCTGACCATGAATTCCACCCAAAAATTTTATTTATGTGAAAAACATTGTATGAAAATCAGCGTGGTAAAATGATTCAATCAAATTACAAATTATTAATCCGCGCATAGGAGCATGTGTCATTCGATAAAAAAAAATTCTCATCCCAAAATACTCCTGCGCCCATTAATACAACTCAACGGTAACATTGTGCTCGCCTGAGCGTTCAAAGCAAAATACGGAAAAAATGACATGGATCACACGAAAATAATATTATAAATTAGTTATAATAATGGAATAACAACAAAATAGAAGTAATAAGGGATAGAAATTCTGGAGTGAATCCCACACACTACACCTTTATCAACTACAGAAAGTTCTAATAACCTACCAACAAATAAACTTTTCGGTTATTCTCCCAAGAAGCCCATAAATAAAGCTTACCCTAACACCCACTAAATAAGCTTAATCAACATAATGATATACTAATAACAGATGCAAATATTAAAAACTGAAATGAAAATGAAGCCGTTTGTGTGTTGATTAGTTACCTTGTTGATGGATTGAACATGACTAATGCTGATCAGGAGACAATTTTGATGAATTTGTAGAAATAAGCTTTTTTAGGGTTTGAAAACATGGGGTAAATGTTCAAACTAAACAATTTTTTTATGGATTGTTCTTGGTTAGAAAGAGTTATATATAGGCATTAGTAATATTTTCATTTAGTGTAATATGTAATATGTAATATGTAGTATGTAATATAATGTAATGTTATAGTTTAATTGTTGGGGGTAATTCCATATTTACCAATTCAAAACATAATAATGTTGTATTTACCTAAAACATGTTTTAACAAATTATTTATTGAATGTTCTAGCTCAAATATCACTCGATATACGATACACATTTAAGGCCTGTAGAGCGTGGATAACATTTCTACAGATACTTTTGTTGAGTCCGCATATTCGAGTTTGAGGCTCCTCCTCTTTGAGTAATTTGATCATTTAAAACCTAATCTATTATTTGATGTAATATTTTGGAACTATTGATATGTGAATTGCATATCGCTAAACTAATGATGCATTTTAGATGTAACAAATAAACATAATGAAATTTCAAAAAGGTAGTCGCCCAGGGATCTGTCGAGTCGGAAACCAAGGTATAACTAAAACAAATAAGCATAGTGAAATGTAATATCACGTAAGTTGAAATAATATGATGCTATATGATATTCTAGATCTGTCATATTACAATAATATTGTCATATTGATAATTATATATACAAGTTATTAAAAAATATTTAATTCAAAATTTTCAATTACAGTATTATTTTATCTCTTTTGAAAATGAATTTATTAAATGTAACAAATTATTATAATGAGATGTAATATCACATAACAGGAAATAATATGATGTAATATGATATTCTAGATATACCGAATTGCAATTACTATTGTAATATTGAGAATTATATATACACTTGTTAATATCTTTTGAAAATGAATTTATGAGGAAGAATATATGAACTTGTTATGGTTATATCGTTTGAGGGTATCAGGGTATAAAGTAGAAAATAATCAATAAATGAGTCAATTGCGTAATGAGTGGTATAGTTAAAACGTCAAAGAGTTTGAAGAGAGATAAAAAATGCAAACCAAAGTTATGTAACCACTTCGTTAATTATTAAGATTTGTTTTCATTAAAATATGTAACTAAATCTTATGTATCCATCTTTTTTTTGTGATATAAACATTACCACTCTTGAAAAATTTATGTTAAGAGTTCCATTAATTTCAGAACAGAATGACCGTCATCTCCGAAAGAGATAGTTAACAAGCTTCCCGGGATTCAAGTTTTGCAAAAGCCCTTTATTAGTTTCCATCCCCTTCGTTGACCACCTCTCATTTGTTTGACTACTCGCCAGGTAAAAATTGCGTATGTTGATGTTCCCCTAACGTTACAAACAAGCTAGTTACTATATTTCAATTTTTCCCAAAAAATTGATTTCTCAATTCTCTTTAACAGTGAAAAATTATGAGATTCTACTCATTGGCAAAAATTGCATCTCACATTACCTTTTTTTGACAATTTCGTAGACAATTAATTAAAAAGTCACATTAAGTACGTAAAAGGTCTACAAAGCAAACTCAACTCATATATGTTAAAAGAAAAAAAAAAGAAAAGATAGATGCCACGATTACAAAAATAATCTTAAGCCATTATATTGCAAACTAGAAACCCAAAAAAATTGAGAAGACTACATATTCATTAATTCTTCATCGAAACGTTTCAAACTATATATATTGATAAAAAAACTATCATTACATAAAAGAGTTATATTTGCTCCTTCTACCAGCAATTCTCTAGATTTTAGACTAGGATATTACTTGGTACTAATTGCAACACCAAGTAATCCTCGGTCCGATTTGTGGTCAACATTGTCGTATGTTACATTCTTTCATACCGGAATATGGTTTATAACATACGCAATGACAAGATCTTCATGCCCAATGAAACAATTCGGGAAAACAAAGATGAATCCTTTACCAGCCTCTTGCCCCTTTCTCAACTATAAGCATAACACATTAATTGCCCACGCTCATGTTTGAAAGTACTTGTGGTGGAAAGTTTAGTGACAGTGTTTGAGCTTTCGTGTCCACATATTTTCTAAGTGGTGGGGTTTTGATATCCCTGTGGTGGGTCTCATGTGAGGCAGACAAGGATGGGTTGAAGAATTTGTTAACTGGGCTCTTGGGAATTTGTTATCTCTCAAATTTTAACCCTCGACCTCTTTGGTGGAGGCCTCGATCTATTAGAAAAAATAATATAGACTTTCATTTCAGATTCTATTAAATGCAAAGTATTTTACGTAGTGATATTATTTGAGCGGTGAATCACTTTATCATTTCTCCACAAAGTCTATTTCAGAAAGCAACCCATAAGCTTAATAACAAACTGTTCCAAGTGGCCTTGTGGGAAGTAAAAAACGTCTTCCCCTCCACGAGGGACATAAGCATGAAGGCAGAGAAATTAAAAACGACAGCAAGAGTCGCACCGATTATAAAAGGTTTGGTTACTGTTAGCTTTGTATTTTTATAATATAAAGTGTCGGTCACTAAAGTCTAAAATCATGTAATAGGNTTGACATAGTGAAGAAAACTCTCGAGTAGGTGACTCGGGGAGTGGAGTAGGAACAAGGAAGGTGTCCTTGTAGCCGAACCACTATAAATCCTTGTGTTGTGGTTTGATCTTTCTAACTCTTCTCATTCATTACTTATTTACTTATACTATAGTAGCTTAGTTAGTTAGTAATATATATTTGTTCATATAGTGCAAGTCTTGAATTCACATAAACTAGAATCGAAGTTTTTAAAACAAACTTGTTTTCATAAATCTTAAAACGGACGTAAAACTATTCAACCCCCCCCCCTTCTAGTTTTCCACAAATTCAATTAAATTTCAAAGAACCAATACGAAATAAGCATCTCCTTACCTGCTTATGAAAAACTGCTTGCTTTTCCACCCAAAAAATTTAGCAGATAAGCAGGGAAAATAAGCAATCCCTGAACACCCGCCGAGTAGAGCATCAATTATATGTTTCATTTTTCATTTGTAAGAATATCTCTTTAGATCCTTTTTAGGCAGAAGTAGCAATAGTATACACCATGCATGTCCTAGTATGAGAACTAAAACTCCTTCCATAAATGTCTTAATTTCTATTTTGTCCGTTATATTTCTCCTTACACAAACCTTTATATTATTGTTTTCTTAAACATTTCAGATTCTTATCATTCTTTAAAATTATATTCTTGCTGTTTAAACTTTTGAATTTTTAATAGTTAAGTTGGTTTAAAACAGTTCATTTGTATACCATTTAGGAGGAATAGAAATGCCTTAAACTAGGTCAAATAAGTTGAATATATTCTTGGTGTTTAAACTTTCTATCCTTGATCTAACCATACCACCTCAAGAACCAGGTACAGAACAGAGTGACATTAATTAGCTATATTAAGGACAATATATGAAAAAGTACCGCTACTGTGAGAAAGAATTGAACAAACCTGATGCGCATAATGAGATATAAAATCCACATGGTACTGCACCTGGTTACAAGCAAAAGCTGCAGCAATTGCCTACAGATAAATGTTAAAACGTATATATAACAATCAAAAGTAATCAATAGAAAATAGAGCAAAGAAAAGAAATAAAATGAAAGTAAAATAGGAAATCACTGAGCAACATTAATTTAGCAAAATCACATACCAGTCAGGTTAATTTTGTTTACAGTGACTTTTTTTATGGTGAAAACCCTAGAGGTCCAACAATGAGCATTCTATTAGCCCAAAGAAACCAATATGACATAATATCCCATCAATGGCATGCTAACAAATGTCAACATGATTTCCTTACAGCATCTTTATGTAATACCTAATATCGTGAAGTGTTAGCATCGTATTTTTATATTATGAAGTGTCGGTCATTATATTCTCAAATCATGTAATAGGCTGCGTTAGAAAGTGTTTTCATAAGTTATTTGTTCATTTATCAAACTCTAGAAAGTCTAAGGGCCAATCATGTAACTATCAAAAGCCCTAGACTTGTATGCACTATATATAGAATGTAAACCTTCACTTAGAAGGTTGGTTGATCATTTGTAATAAACACATAGTTATATTTCACACACTTGATCCTCCCATCTCTCTCTCTATATATCTCTCTTTCTCTCTCTAAGATTTGATGAAGAAGGTCGTGATTTAGGTTGTATCCAAGGTCCTACAAGTGGTATCAATCGCCAATGGATAGATTTAGGTTGATATAGATTAGTTTTTGGTTGTTTTTTGGGTTGTTTGGTTTATTTTTGGCTCGTTAATCCTTGTTTAATATTCGTTAGATTTCTTATTTGGTGTTCTTAATCTTGGTTAACTCTTAAAATCTTTAAACTTTTCGTTATATATATTGCTTGGTTCATTAAAATTCAAAACAGAAGGGTTTATAGGGTTTAAGAGAGTTGCGAATAAGGAATCTATGGGGTTTAGCGAATAGGAGTTTTTTGTGGTTTCTGCGAATAAGCTTTTGTTGCGAGTAGGCAACTTTTGGCGAATATCATTGTTAGCGAATATGGATATTTGTTGCGAGTAAGCAACTTTTGGCGAATAAGCCCAAACCTTATCGTATTTTGCGAGTAAGGCTTTCCATTTGCGAGTAACCTTCAACTTGCGAATAGGGTTCTAATTTGCGAATAAGAAATTTTTTGCGAATAGGGACTGAATTGCGAATAAGGGAAACTTGCGAATAGGGAAAAATTGCGAGTAAGGGTTTTGCGAATAGGGTTTGCTTGCGAGTAAGGAATTGGATTGCGAATATGGTTTTGGATTGCGAGTAAG
>LBNU01030865.1:2939-19256 GCA_014162995.1 Artemisia annua | reverse complement strand
ATTGTATTATGATTCCTCTTGTAAACCCTAGATGTCTCTAGTATATAAAGAGACATAGGGTCATTAGTTTCATTGTACGTACAAGATGTAAAAAACCAAAGGTGTGTGTGTGTGTGTGCGTGGGAACCTAGGCGTAGGGATTTGGGAAACGCCTAGGGTTTAGTTAGAGTTAGTTGGTTAGTCAGCCTCAAGGTCGTTCTACCTTGATCAAGTAGGATTGGGGCTGTAAATTATTAAGTGTTAGAGATTATGAATGTAAAACCTTGTTCATAATAATGATTGATTCTATGTTTGAATATTCCGCCTTCATTATTATGTGTTCCTAGATATAATATTAGACCTCGTCTAAGAGCTACAACGATCTTCACAATTGGTATCAGAGCCTGGTTAGCTCGTGATCTAGGGATTGTTCAAGGTTTTTATTGTTGCCGATGAAGCAGATTCGATGAATATATATTCAACTTGGCAACAATGCTATATTGATATGTCATGGGAAAAAGGATCTGTTAGATTGCACGTGCTTAAAGGTTTTAATCTCGTACCATTAATTACATATATTAAGGTCGGTAGTTTCTTCAAGTTTTTGGCGATTTAGGATATAATATAACTGATCGATTTCTTTATTCCTAAATCATCAAACGTGGGCCTTGATTTGTTTAGTCAACCGATATATACAAATAATCGTTTATGGGTTGCTGTATTGCTTGTGGTACGTGTATTTGTGGGATCAATTGGTGTCAACGTAGGGTATTTATTATCCCTTGTTCACTTTTTGGTAATTGTGGGTCGGTATGAATCGAAAATTACTGCTATATGCATCACGTGGGGATGGACATTAAATATTCATTGGTTGACTCAATGTTAATCCTCGTACTTCTCAGTAAATGTTTGTCGAGAATTAATGATTGTGAGGTAAAAATTCGTCTGCTTATAATTGGCTGGTCAGGTACAATATTAATTTATCATGGGTCGGTGTAGATTTACTTAATGATGGATTATTATATTATGGAATGAATTGGTGTCAAGAGTTGGATTTATTATCTTTGTCGCTTAGCTGCACTATGATTTGAAGATTGTTATTGAAGCAAGCAACAAAGGTTAGTGGAGTATTAATTCGTTCATGATCCACACAATTTCATTGGTCAAGCTTTCGATAATGGGTCGGTGAAAAGGTTTTGAATGTGATATAAATTGTTTTGAGTTGAAAGTACTGCTGTCCAACATACTGCTATGCTTTCTTTCAAAGTACTGTTCCGTTATTGAAAATATTGCTGCATTATTCAAAGTACTGTTGCACGTTTTCAAAGTACTGCCCCATGATTTTTCAAGGTACTGCTGCTCGTTATTGACAGTGCTGTTCGTTTTTAAAGTACTGTTATCTCCATGAAAGTACTGCTTGCGTATATTTTACAAAGTGTTGCTCATAACTTCATCAAAGTACTGCTCCACTCATTGAAAGTATTGCTCATTGTTTCTCAACGTATTGCTCCAAGGTACTGTTGCTACTAAGTACTGCTGTGATTGAAGATGATTTATGAAGACATGTAAGAGCTTTATGGTTTAATAATTATGCATGGTTTACGAGCAGTAAGGGGAAGTCGAGCTGTGTTTGATTAGTTTGATTTTGGATTACACACACAGAAGATTATTTGGTTTACACACACAGGAAGCAGTTTTTGTTCTTAAAGTTTTAAAGGCTCGTTATTTGGATTATTGAATTAATTAATTATGAAGAAGCTTGTTTATCACTTATTTGAAGGTGAAGTGGAGTTTCTTGGATGAGTGTTCTTATCATATCTCAAAGTTTGTTACACTTTGGAGATAACTTGTTTGTGCGTTAAAGATGTGACAAAGACTTCATAAATCTAGTCAAAGAGTGTGATTTTTTATGATGCTCTATGCACACATTGGCTATCACTTAAAGGAGTTACATTGTAGTGCTCAGTGTCTCATATTAGTTGAGGATTTTGTCAAGAGGTTGCGGTCTACTTATACTATTTGTGCTCTGGTATGAGTTTGGAGTCACGTGGTTAGTACAAGACATAAGACACAAGTTTGGGAAATTCTACTTCTTCATCAAATTCGTTATACTCGGTTTTCTTCACAAGTGATCATTACAAGGAGCTTACAGATTTGAAGAATCATGAAGATGGTTAGCACATTGATTTCAGGGGAAGCATATTATGAAGTGTTTTAATCATTTGACATTCACGCATCACTCAAGGGGAAGTTCTGTCTACGTTCTCTATTTGTTGATAACAAAAAAGGGAAGAAATACTAGAGTGGCATAGCATGATTTTAGAGGAAGACAAGATTGTTTCATTCATGGCGAGATTTAATTATCTCAATTTCTCTACTTCGTCTAGGGAAGTTCGTACAAGATACGTGGTTGTTTTGTCATCATCAAATAGGGGAAGATTGTTGGGAATTATATTTATTAATTTGATGATACAAAACAAGAAGAATGAAACATGAAGGGTTTAAAGTGACAAGATGGGAAACTACAAAAAGATGGAGGATTTGGAAGATTCTAGAAGAATATTTAGTTTCCTAATTGTATTATGATTCCTCTTGTAAACCCTAGATGTCTCTAGTATATAAAGAGACATAGGGTCATTAGTTTCATTGTACGTACAAGATGTAAAAAACCAAAGGTGTGTGTGTGTGTGGGAACCTAGGCGTAGGGATTTGGGAAACGCCTAGGGTTTAGTTAGAGTTAGTTGGTTAGTCAGCCTCAAGGTCATTCTACCTTGATCAAGTAGGATTAGGGCTGTAAATTATTAAGTGTTAGAGATTATGAATGTAAAACCTTGTTCATAATAATGATTGATTCTATGTTTGAATATTCCGCCTTCATTATTATGTGTTCCTAGATATAATATTAGACCTCGTCTAAGAGCTACAACGATCTTCACAGCCTACTTCAGTTTAGTTATTCATCAAAGCCGTACTTACAGGTTCGCCTTTCACCCTTTTATTTCCCCTTGCATTTTTAAATGGTCAAAGAAACATTAAGCACCGTGACTTCTGTATTAACCTGATGCGAGATTTGTAAGACCTCGAAATGAAGCTTTACAATCCTCTAAGCAGTATACCCAACCGTTGTAATGTAGTATAGGTAAGTCCGGGGGATTGATCGTTCTCTAGGGGAATAGTCTCGCAATAGTTGTGGAAAGGTCAAGATGTATGACGAATTAGGTCTAAATGTGAGGGATGATTCTTTTGGTATTTTTATATTTTTATGAAAGCAATTAAAATATCGGTTTTGAAGGAGTGGGCGAAATTAGTTGTTAATCAACTAACCCAAATCTACTTATAAAACTTAAAATAAAATAAATTAAACTAATAAAAAAGAAAAGTAAGATGGTGAACTTCTTGTGATAGTAAAACGTGTTCACTTAGATAAATTTACTCCCTAGTTATCTCGTATTGATTTATTGAATTGTCACGTCCTTGTTTTAGTTGAAGCGTTGTATTCCTTAATATCAGTCGTGGGGAGGTGATGAAGTCCCCAACTCTATGAACATTAGTCTCCCCTAAAACCCTTAAAGTCTTTTAAGTTTTCTAGGACCTACAAGCCGCAATTCATGCAATAAATATAACGAGAAAAACCAATATGCACTTTACGGTTGCATTTCTAAGACGTTCAAGCTAGTTACCTATAAGAAGTTAGCCAGTTTTCTTAGCCTAATGCGAAGCAATCAACTAAACAATAGACAACATATCAATATTCAATAGCTAGGTTTCATTAGATATAAGCTAACACTAATTAATTTAAGCTAGCATGTAAAAGCAAAGAAAAGATAAACAAGTAATCAAACAATACATAGACATACTGAATGATTAAACGAATAAATTATCTTCAATTGAACATGGATGTAAAAGGCTGAAAAAGCCTTACAATATCTCTGAAAATCGTATAGGGTTTATTACCAAAAGATGTCACACTTAATGAAAATAAAACGAAAACTATATATAGATTTAAAATTGTGACGGCGTCAGGTTATAGGTCCTAACGCCATCAGCTCGCCGTGTTTAGGGTTTCGTCTTGTGTAAGTTGCCGCTCTGATGTTGTCAATTGTAATCCTCTGACGCCGTCACCTTATGCATGACGCCGTCCCTCTATAAGTCCTCTGAGCCGTCTCTTGTAATCTTAAAACGTGACTCCCTACTCCAAAATACACCTGACGCCGTCAGGTGTAAAATCTTCAAAGTTCTCTTAAGTGACGTGTGTTAATCATAATCTAGCTCCAATCATCAAGTGACGGCATCACCTAGTAAAGCGTGACGCCGTCAGCCTTCCATTCTGACATTTTTTACGACTTTGTTGTTTTCTTCACTTTTTCATCCAAATACATCCAAAAAGCGCCGAATTCTAAATTTCTCGTCCCAAGTACCTAAAATGCAAAAAGATACGATTTGAGGCAATATTTGATCATATTTATACGATTTTGGGCTTAAACGACCCCTTAAAAATGTACCAAATAAATCCTTATCATAACCTAAATAGAGTTAGACAATTTTTGTAGTACATAGAACATCCCGGATAACTTAGAACCGGAGTTGCCCATACCGGATGACGCTACTAGGGACTTTACTGAGGGAAAGGTAGGTATATACACTCGATTCATTGAGTTTGTTAACCACCGGATCCCCCTTGCTAGGTTTTTTCATAGTGTCTCATAGTACTTTGAGATATACTTTTCCCAGCTTTCAGTATTAGGGGCGGCTAGATATAGTCATTTTGAGATCTTGTGTCATGTTCATGAGGATATCCTTCCATTCCTTTGTTCCAAAAGTGTTACTACGCGCGGACTTGTGGGTGGTTGGTTCACTTTAGAGAAAATGAGATGGCCTATGTCTTTAGTTGTCCCTTATTTTTATACCGAGCCTTTATATTTTTTTCAAGAAGTTGATGGACCACTTGTTTTGGATTAAGTCCAACATTATTCCCATCTTTGTCCATTGGTATAATAGGAAACCCTTGAATGGGATCCTCCTCCATCGGACTCGCAAGTTTAGACTTTTTTATGTGTTATTGGTTTAAGCCGTGTTTGGGATGATGTACTTGTCACCCCATGTTTTTAGCTTCAAATGTTGAGGGTAGGTTTCCTCAAACCCTATAATTTATTTTTTTATTTTTTTTTTGTATAAGACTTTCATCTTTGCTAGCCGTACCTTTTTATTTTCTAGAGATGGGCTTAGTTGACTTGATCAGTTCTCTGGATCCATTCAAGGTCGTGATTGGGGAGAGGGAGTTTAATGAGGGGGAAAAGGCCCTCATGGAGGAGACAGATGGAAGAATCGTCCCTACATCTTATCAAACTATCACTCTTGTGGAGCATACGGTGGTTCACGAGCTGGAGGCTGCTAAACAGTATAGGCCGGGCAAGGTTTTCGGTGTAACACTCCCAATTTTGTATAATATGCAGCGGAATTTAGATTGGGTGTTACTTCATAGCACAACAGCTTAACATTACAAAATGATTGTCATTTTAGTCTTTTTAAAAGATTTATCATTCGAATTTTATAAATACCAGAGTTTTACAAAGTGAGGTCCCTTTTGTTTTCAAAGTTAACTAAATAAGTTTTCGAATGATAGTAAATTTATAGCCTTCATAAGTATCCGTGCACCTCCGTGCCATCCTTGCTCATTATGGACCTGAGATAAATACATGCTAAAAGCGTCAACACAAAGGTTGGTGAGTTCATAGAGTTTATAAGTTGAATAGTGATTTCTAAAAAAAATCAAAGAGTTTGTGAGTCCATAGTAGTTATAATTAAACAGTTGATTATCCAAATCAAAGTGTGAGTAAATCCATAGTGTTTGCATAAAATCAGTTGATTTTCAATAATCAAAGGTTGGGTGATTGCCCTAACAGGGTCAACACAAAATAGTTCGTTGGTTTGCCCTAAATGGGTCAACACCAGAAATAGTTGGTTGGTTTGCCCTAACCGAGTCAACACCAAAATAGTTGGTTGGTTTGCCCTAACCGGGTCAACGCCAAAATAATTATGATTCGTCAAGTAATAGTGATTTTCTGCTATATAGTGAACACAAATTCGAAGTTTGATAAAACAGTGGGCTACGTCATTATACGCCCATAACATTAGTCATTGTAGTGCTTTGTCATGACTACAGCACTACAGCTCTATTGCTCTAAGCCTCATGACACGCAACGATTAACAGCCAATCATATAAAATAATATGACGAAAAGTAATAGGCCCTCAAGATAGGTATTTATCAGTAACCTATGTCATCAAATAAAGTGCGTTCGGTGGCTTTCCTCTAGCAAACCGAACGGGGATTGTCAGTCCCTAATAGATCTATCCACAACTATTTACGTTCACCCTACAAGTGATTAAGGTTCATGATCGAGGGTCTTTTGGTAATAGGCAAACTTAGGCAATAGAAGTCAAGTATAGCATACAGTTGAAAAGTCACTTGTAATCATGTTTATAGCAGGTATCTCTCCATGAAATATAAAATGTGTAAACTAGTAAAGTTTATATGAAATATAAGCATGTAATTCCCCCGAAAGCAATTTAAAACCGGTAAAAGGAGTGGGGGCTATGGAACTCACAGTCATATATAAATAGTTAACGAATACTTGTAAAAGTAAAAAACAGTAGTTGAGCATGTATCTCCCCCAAAATGTTTATAAAACAATTATAAAACAAGTAAAAGTAAGGGCTATGACTCACCTGAGTGGAATGGAAGACAGGGAATAAGTAATGTCAGAAGTGGAGGTGGAACATACTTCAAAAGATAACCTGAATAAGTATAGGAGTCTGGGATAAGTTTGACTTATCGAGAATTGTGATTTGACATTATGTCGGATGACATAATGATTTTTGTGGTTGAGGTTACTTGCGTGTTAAAATGGAAAAGTTTTACAACAAAGTCATATAATATAAATATAACTTGTCTTTAGGTATAAAGTGTCGTAAAATAAACAAAGGTTTGAAACGAAGAAAATATATATTATATGGTATATATATCGTTTTACAATATGTATATATAAGTTAAGTTAACGAAAAGATGTGATCGAACGATTTATTATAAGTTTATATATACAACATTATTAAGAATTTGTAACTTAACATTTCTGAAAAAAATCCTTTCAAGTTTCATAAAATTACACTTTTAACCCTAACGGTATAACTTTTACAATATTGGTCCAGAGTTAAATATAATTATATTTTATGTCCAAAACTTCCACTATTAACATAATCCATCCAAAAGTTTCATAAATTTCAGTTTATGTCACAAAATACCAGAATGGTAGTTTGTACCCTCAGTTTCCAAAAATGACGGTTTTAGTCCTCGTTTAATAAATTTTGCAAATTTAGTCCAAATTTCACCAAATGAAAAGTTTAACATTTTTATTTCTTAAATAAGCTTAAAATAGCTTATTTAACTTATATGTACAACTTATTTCCTTAAAAACCAATTTTCCACTAAATGGGCCTTTAACGAGCCATTTTAAAGGCCCATTAGCATTTTGAAATCCATTAGGCTTATGGGGGATTTGGGCCTTGGGTTGGGCTTATTTTAGGGTCCTAATAACATTACAAAAGAGTTAATAAGCCCAACTTATTCTATTTGCTTAAAAACTGCTTATTGGGCTTTTGGCCCAAACTGTATATTTATAAGTTTTTAGAAAACTGCCCAATTGCGTTTCACATTGGGGTTAGAAAAGGGTTTACACGAGTTTATTAGGTTTTGAAAAATATACGTACGTGATGCTAATAATGTGGACAATTGGATGGTGCTCAAAAATAGTGGCATTGTTTGTCTAGATTAGGAATAACGAGGCCAAATAAAACGTTCTATAACCATTCTGAAAACAGTCTTAAGTTTATGAAAAATATTCTAAGTGTTTCTGAATTATTCGAAAGGGTCAAGTGACATAAGAAACGTGTTCAAAAAGTGATGTAAACCTTTATATAAATTACGAATCTTTGTTGTTCTTGTATGCTAGTACTATAAGCATCTAGTACGTGTAAAAATATATATGCCTTGTTAATATATTTTACGAGAAAATGAGACAAAGTTAACATGACTTAGCAGATTTGCAAATGTTCCAAAGTTATCCAAAATAATTCTAAGTGTCGAAAAATATTTCATAGTGCCCAAATGACTTTCCAAACGTGTCAAATTAGTTGATTAAACGTTATAATTAGTTCCAAACTTTGTGGTACTCGATTGTTGAGATAGCAAGCATCTAGAATGACGAATAAAACATAGGTGTTACTTTTGGTAATAACGAATGCAAAGGTCATGTGAATCGTGCAAAAGCCAATAATGACGAAAAATAACATATTGAAAAGGGATGAGAAATGGTCTCACCTCACCTCAAAAGGTGGGGTAGAACTCGATAACGAGGCTGAGCAAGACCCAAGAGAGAACATGACTTGATTCTTTGTACTACAAGGATCTAGGAGAGAACAATTGTGGGTTTGGACTTAGAAATTTTTAAATGTGATATGTTTGTGTTGAGTTTTGTTCAAATTGCATGCACCCCTTTATATACACAAGTTTTTACATGGTAAATGACTAGAATGAGCAGTGTTTGCATGGAGGTTGAGTGTACAAGTGGGGCAAAGGTTTCCTTTGCGTGTATCCTTCCAAACCGAGACAAAAGAGTCCTAAGAGAACTTGTGTTCAGTCATTGAGTGTTCAAGACCTTCCAACACTGCTTGCTCAGGGATTGGGGAGTGTATGAGGTGGTTTTGGAAATATACGAGTTGCTTTGGAGTGAAAAACTCAATATGTTTACAAGTTAGCAGAAACGTGTTGGGGGGTTTGCTTGTGTCAGATTTCGTACAGTAAACGTGTAAGGGAAATGAAAACAAATGTCATTTGTGTTTCCCAGTAGCAAGCTCAACCAGGACGTGTAATAATATGCATAGGTCGTGTGTCGAATATGGAAGAAATGGTGCCAAAGTAAACGTGCCTCGCAACTGGAAAAAGAAGAAAAGAGAGAAAAAAAATAACAAAGGGGTGATGGGCTTTTGAGCCTGGTGGGCTGTTGGCATGGATCAAGCCCAAAACAAAAATAAAAATAAATATAAGGGTCCGATTAGTTGCAGCTGGGTTTATTCGTGGCCCATTGGGTCATAGAGGCCCGTTAAGCAAAGTTTGGGAGTTAGGTCGAGGTCCATTAATATTAATGGGTATTTAGGAAATTTTCCGTAAGCTCGGGAAATATATATAATGGGTTTTGTTGATTGGCAAAACGTATATAAACGTTTTAGATTTTTGAAAATACGTGGGTGAGTATCGCTTCAAGGTAAATGCGAAAAATGTTGCCATTGACGAAAGCATACATATGAAAAAAATTGTTATTGGTAAGAAAAAAATGGTAAACTTTATGTTATAATAACGTATTAAGTCATAGGGAAAATCACGGGATGTGATATTCGGTCAGAAAATAATAGTTATCAATGTCCCAGAGACTGCTCTAAAGAAAACCAAGATTGATCCCTCTTCTACTGCTCCCAAGAAGACCAAGACTGTTCCCCATCTTGCCAAGAAGCTGAAGACCATCCCCTCACCAAAGAACAATTCCACTGCTGCTCCTCAAGTCTTAGCTCCCAAAATAGCTCTATCCCCTTCTACTGCTCCCAAGAAAGTCACGACTTCTCCCGCCGCTCCTCTACCTTTCGTGACTTTGATTCATCATGCAGAATTGCAGGATGAGCATGGTTCTATCCAAGATGGGTCTTATTATCCTAGATCTACCGTGGATATCCCGAGGAAGATAACTATCATTTCTTTTGATTCTATAGAGACACTCGATACCGATGATACTTCCATACATCCACACTTCTATGAGTCTCTATCCATGTTTCTGCAGAAGCCGAGTCTAAGTATTCTCCTAAGTGGCTTCCTACAAATGACTTTGCAATGGATGGCCCCATGGCATGTCATAGTTTCATGGACCATCTTGCCCCTCCTAGTTATTTATTGGTCCTCCGTGACATGAACAACCAGCAATTCTTTGACCAATTTAACATTTATGCTTCGAAGCAGGATTTTGTAAGCTTCGATCTATGGCTCTGTTACAAATATGATCTGGATAAGAATCACCGTCTGGTTCATATTTTTCTATAATATTATGTAAACTATTTTATACTTATACAGCTATAATACCCGTGCACGCACGAGTTCATATTTTTCATTATGTATAATATCGATTAACAGTTTGTATGTTGAACGGAGGATTTGACATTGTTTAACTGACATGTTTTTAAAAATTGATAGTGTTTAAATTTAATTATTGATATCATGTTTAAGACATTATGTGTAACACCCCCATTTTCACGGTTCGCAGTGGATTTAGGGTTGGGGTATTACTTCATGGAACCATAGTTACAGTAATAGAAAACGACTCGAAAAGAGACGTTTATAGAAATTTAGTTATCATTCATTTGATTATCAGAGTTTTTATAGTAAAAGATATACTTTTACTATTGATGAGGTTCCAAAGTCTAAGGGATATGTTATGTTTGAATGATAACCGGTTTGAAAATCCTCCAAGTTCAGTGCCTCCTTCTGCCATAACTCCGTAAAAGTGATATACCTAGGATACATGCTTAAAAGTCAACACTAGGTGTTGAGTGAGAGTCATAGGTTTAAGTGTTAGTGAATACAAGTTCCACAGGGTTCAGTTGGTACACCCTTATGGAAAATGTAGTGTGTGTGATAATTGTGATGCATGCACAATTATCAAAAGTGGGGTATGTTGCACTAAGCTCATGAACCACACGTTAACAATCCGGGTCATGGGGGCTGCAGACCCAACCATGAGGGGACGGGAAGGATAACTTTGCCAAAGATAATCCTTCCTAGGGGTTCAAATATAGTACTTATTGATACCCTCCAGTGAGAGGTAGTATCAACGGGAGTTGTCAAACTCCAATAGATCTATCAACTATATTCGCGTTCGCTTGAGTAAAATATCCCAAACGATTAGATTCATGAATTTTAGTTATTTAGTGATGGCATATAATTTTCTCGTGCAACAACCAAAGAAAAAGACTTGTATTCGGTTTAAAGTAAAGCAAGTAGCATGTATCCCCCTCACAGGGTTTGTAAANTGCATGCACAATTATCAAGAGTGGGGTATGTTGCACTAAGCTCATGAACCACACGTTAACAATCCGGGTCATGGGGGCTGCAGACCCAACCATGAGGGGACGGGAAGGATAACTTTGCCAAAGATAATCCTTCCTAGGGGTTCAAATATAGTACTT
Organism: Artemisia annua; assembly: GCA_014162995.1. Lineage (NCBI taxonomy): Eukaryota > Viridiplantae > Streptophyta > Magnoliopsida > Asterales > Asteraceae > Artemisia > Artemisia annua. Next base: position 7,993 of record LBNU01030865.1, on the reverse strand, counting down.
ATTGATACCCTCCAGTGAGAGGTAGTATCAACGGGAGTTGTCAAACTCCAATAGATCTATCAACTATATTCGCGTTCGCTTGAGTAAAATATCCCAAACGATTAGATTCATGAATTTTAGTTATTTAGTGATGGCATATAATTTTCTCGTGCAACAACCAAAGAAAAAGACTTGTATTCGGTTTAAAGTAAAGCAAGTAGCATGTATCCCCCTCACAGGGTTTGTAAAACATTTAGAAAGAGTTTAAAAGGTGTGAGGCTATGAAAACTCACCTGGGCTTAGGGAAATCTTATTGATGCAAAAAGTGACTCGGAAACTAGACTGCCTTACTCATGTATCCTGATGGTTTTGTAGGTGTGGATGTATGTCAAGCTCTAGTTGTTTTGTTCAGGTTTCTTAAGTAATCATTCTTAGGGTTTTTAGTGTTTTAGGTATAACATAACACCGTTCAGGCCATCACAATTCAGAAGTATAAGACTCCTCACATGAAGCTCCCTACTATTGTATTATGTTATCAACATAATACCGTTCAGGCCATCATAATTCAGAAGTTAATACTCCTCATATGAAGCTCCTTACTATTGAGTTATGTATTTATTTAGAGTTTAGTTATAACATAACACCGTTCGAGCTATCATAATTCAGAAGTACATGCAATAATCGTTTGAGGAGCCAGGACACTTTAAATCGTAAACCCAGTAAACTCGTCAAAACGAAATATCCACATAATACTCCTCACATGAAGCTCCCTAGTATTGTGGTATGCTTCTAACTTTAATATTTTTACTTTATACCCTTATAGTTTAATATATTTAAAAAATCTACCCTAAACTTATAATACTTATATTATTTATACTTATAACTATCTATACTTGACACAATTAGTCCCTGTACTTCTATATTTTGAGAAAATGACAGAAATGACCCTTGGACTTATAAGTTTTCAAAATTTACCATTTATACCCTTAACTTTATAACTTTTGCAAAAACCCTTATTAGTTTATAACTATTTAACTTTCTATCCTAAGGTTGTATAACTTTTCAATAAGGGTCCTTATACTTATTACTTCTAAGAAATGTCAAAAATAGTCCCTAGACTTAATATTTTCAGAAATTTACCATATATACCCCTTTGCATGGAAAACTTTGCAAAACTAGTCCTAATTCCATGCAATTCATATTTTTATGAAACAAAAAGGTTTCCTAGCTTATGGTTAACTAAAATTAGCTTATCTAAGTTACCTAAACTAGCTTATAGCTTATGGAAAGGACTTATAACATATAAAAGGCAATTCGACTCTAATTAGGGTTTTAAAAAGAAAAGTTCTAGTTTTTAGTGATCAAGGCTTAGACAAGGGTCCTAATGGGATCTAAGGTAACCTAATACTATCCTAGAACTGAAATAAAGCTATTAGAATCAAAGTGAAGGCTTACCTAGGTCGTAAGGGGTGTAACATGGGTTTTAGGGTTTTCTAGGGCAAAATGGGACTCGATACGGCTTCTAGGCTCACACTACTCGATTCCTAAGGTTTCTAAGGATCCTAAACTACTGAATGTTTGAGGTGAAGAGGGGAAATGGGATGGTTTGAAATGATTTGGGGTCGAGGGTATTTATAGGGCTCGTAAGCCTTGGAGACTAAGAAAATGGGAGTATGAGGTGTCGAGGGGGGGAGGGTGACTAGGATAAGCTATCTATGACTCTCCTAAGCTATATGATGACTAAGGTGGGCTATGAGGCGGTTTTAGGGTATGTGTGGTGGTGATGGAACCGCAGGGAGAAGAAGGTGACAAGGAGGTGATGCACCTCCTTGCTAGGGTGCTTGTAAGGTGATAGGGTGCTAGGTAGGTTAGGGTAAGGTGCTAGGGTGCTTGGTTGCTAGTTTAGAGGTGTTATGGTAGCTTAGTTCTAAAGTTTAGGTTTAGTTTTGACCTAGTTTTGCCTAGTGTGAGTTTAGGGTCTAGCTTAGGGTTTAGTGCCTATGTTAGAGTCCTATGAGTGTTTAGTGACTAATACTAAGTCCTAAGAGGCTTATACTAAGTGGTGGTAGCTTATGGGAAAGATTTGGTAAGGTTTGACATAGTTTCCGGGAAGTTATAACCTAGTTATGGTTTTGTGCCTAAGGGACTTGTACCTAAGCTCTAAAGGGTTGTACTAGAGTCTAAAGGTGCTAAGATATCCTAATGTTCCTAAGGTAACTCATACTTAAGCCTTGGATACTTTCAAACTAGTTTAGATAAGCATTTAGCGTTTTCTAAGCACATAGGTCTAATTAGGGTTTAATTAGGGTTTTAATTAAGGTTTATTATGGTTTTGTGATAAGTTTAGTGTGTTAGATTGATAGATTACTTATTATGGTGTTGTTGTGATCTTATGCTTGACATACCAAGGGTTTATAGGATATGTGTGTAGGGTTATTTGGCTTGTGTGGATACGTGAGCAGGTCTAGAGAGTCATGCAAGTAATGAATGCACATAAAAAGCAAAAATCTACCTGTGAAATACCTACTATAGGTATTTGTAATGGGAATGATAGTGATGAGATTTGTGGGTTGCTACAGTCTTACCCCCTAAGAAGAAATCTCGTCCCGAGATTTTGATGAACGTAGGAGTAGGGGAAAGAATGAGTCGAGAAAGATAAGAGGAAAGAAAAGAGTTGTACAAACGGAGTAGGAAATGTTCGTACATGTGCTAGATACTTGGACTCATTTATTTATATCTCATTACTCACAAGTAAAGGCGTCCCAATTATTGTAAGCAATAGCTTATAAATTCATGATCCATTCTATTTATAACTTTCTTCTTAAAATAAAAGAGCGTCCTAATTCATTTTAATAGAATAGTCATCATAAATCGTCCTTAAGTAGTATCGGCAGGAAACGGAAAATGTGGTCCTCATTTAANAAGTTATAACCTAGTTATGGTTTTGTGCCTAAGGGACTTGTACCTAAGCTCTAAAGGGTTGTACTAGAGTCTAAAGGTGCTAAGATATCCTAATGTTCCTAAGGTAACTCATACTTAAGCCTTGGATACTTTCAAACTAGTTTAGATAAGCATTTAGCGTTTTCTAAGCACATAGGTCTAATTAGGGTTTAATTAGGGTTTTAATTAAGGTTTATTATGGTTTTGTGATAAGTTTAGTGTGTTAGATTGATAGATTACTTATTATGGTGTTGTTGTGATCTTATGCTTGACATACCAAGGGTTTATAGGATATGTGTGTAGGGTTATTTGGCTTGTGTGGATACGTGAGCAGGTCTAGAGAGTCATGCAAGTAATGAATGCACATAAAAAGCAAAAATCTACCTGTGAAATACCTACTATAGGTATTTGTAATGGGAATGATAGTGATGAGATTTGTGGGTTGCTACAGTCTTACCCCCTAAGAAGAAATCTCGTCCCGAGATTTTGATGAACGTAGGAGTAGGGGAAAGAATGAGTCGAGAAAGATAAGAGGAAAGAAAAGAGTTGTACAAACGGAGTAGGAAATGTTCGTACATGTGCTAGATACTTGGACTCATTTATTTATATCTCATTACTCACAAGTAAAGGCGTCCCAATTATTGTAAGCAATAGCTTATAAATTCATGATCCATTCTATTTATAACTTTCTTCTTAAAATAAAAGAGCGTCCTAATTCATTTTAATAGAATAGTCATCATAAATCGTCCTTAAGTAGTATCGGCAGGAAACGGAAAATGTGGTCCTCATTTAAGGAAATGTGGTCCAGGAACGTTTTGGAGTCAAGTTCCAATCATGGTGGAAATAAGTTCTAGCCATAGTGGAGACAAGTAGTAGCCATGGTAGAGACAAGTAGTAGCCATGGTAGAGAAAAGTTCTAACCACGGTAAAGACAAGTTCTAGCCATGGTAGGGACAAGTCCAATTCAAGCCATGGTGAAGACAAGTTCAAGCCATGGTGACCAGTTCTACAGTCTCCCTGTTTAGCAACTAGTCACCTGGTAGTCTCCCATGTTATGTCTTAGAGTGACGGACGTCAACTATCTCGTTTTTGCAACTTTTGCAAGGTGAGATAGTTATAATATCATAGTCGAACATAATGAGGATTAAAGTTCGGCATAGATATTCTTACAAGATCTAACTAATAGAGTCTTGCGATATGACGAGAAGTACAAGTTCTAACTTTTAGAACATTGTAGGACTGGGTTGATTGTGTGTTTTTGAGAGGGTGATGGCTATTTGAAAAGTGGATGAATAAGTTAAGAGGGTGTTTGGTTTTGAATATGAATTAAAACTAACTGCTGGTTCGGCGGATATGGCGGAACCAAAAACTTGGTTCCGCCCGTATGGGCTGAGGGTTCCGCCGGTTCAGCAGAAAAAACAAAGGAGATATGTTGTAACTGTTGTGATCATACTCTTGTGTTCAAAACTAAGGTTTTAGGTTTCATAAGTCCTAAACTAGGTCTAGGAAAGTTGGAAAATCCTAATCCGAGAGGTTTTGAAGAGATGTCAACCAATGTGGTTATCGTAATGGACGTTATAGGTTGAGATGTTCCTTAATGAACATTTTTACCAATCCTATGGCGATGAATCTCACTATGTCATTCTAAGAGCATAATGGATTTGATTGACGCTGATGTTGATGCTTCCTTTGTTGAAACGAGGGATTCCGTCGTTGACGTGAGTTTGCTTCATCTCAAGGAGTTTGTTAACGTGCTTTTTCGTCCAATGCCGTTTTGAGAGCTTTAAGCTTCTTTTGAGAATCATTTGGTAAGAAAGCATAAAAGTGCAAGTACAACTTGTGCTTTTTCTCTTATCTCAATCACCGTCATGATTCAACTAGGTGTACACCTATGGTTTCTATTCCCGTTCCTTTGGGATACCATAATCCTTGTGTAGTATCTTTTGACGTGTTCAAACACTCTCTTCCAAAGGAGATGTTTTAGATTCTTTTCTAAAACGAGCACATAGATAAGCACCAAACATAATGTTGAATCTAATTGTTATGAAAACAAGTAGTCTTCCGAACATTTCTCAATGTTTAGTTTTATCTACGGATTTACTAATCTCATTCTTGATAAGTCATCAACTACTTAA
>LBNU01030861.1:0-28559 GCA_014162995.1 Artemisia annua | reverse complement strand
CCCACTTGCTTCTCAAATGCGTTATCCACCAAGCGCTGGTAGGTGGCACCTGCATTCTTTAGTCCAAAAGGCATCTTTGTGTAACAATAGACGCCTTGGCTTGTACGGAAAGCTGTCTTTTCCTCATCCTCCTTAGCCATTTGGATTTGGTGGTACCCTTTGTATGCGTCCAAGAAGCATTTGAAGGGGTATCCACATAAGGATTCCACTTTCCAATCTATTTCTGGCAGTGGGTAGCAATCCTGAGGACATGCTTTGTTGAGGTCTGTAAAGTCTACGCACATTCGCCAACTGCCATCGCTCTTTTTAACCATGACTGGGTTAGATAGCCAGTCATGGTAGTAGACTTCTCGCATAATCCCTGCATCCACAAGCTTGTGTACTTCTTCCAAGATGGCTTTCGCGCGCTCTGGAGCTTGGCCGCGCTTTTTCTGCCTTATTGGTGGGTATCCTTGTCGGATTTGTAGCTTGTGTTCTGAGATTGACCGAGGTACACTAGTCATGTGTTTCGGCTCCCATGCGAAGACATCCAGATTTTTTGCAGGAGTGCGCACACAGCTGCTTTCCCTTTATCCGACAACGAACCTCCAATTGACACCTGTTGTTCAGGCTAATCAGGGTGTATTGCTACTTTTAAGTTTGGTATTTTGGCTGCGCCATATTTTGGAGTGTGCGTTGCCTCACATGTAACCGTATTACATTCATCGGGAGGCACAGCGTTGTTGTAAAGGGTGACAATGCCGCCTTTTACTGGGAATTTTAGCATTCCATGTGCCGTGGATGGTACTGCGCGGAGGGCTGATATTCCTGATCTTCCGAGTATGCCATTGTATGGCGAGGGAGATCTAATCACCATAAAGTTCATCCATGCTTTTGTGGAGTGCTCCTTGTTGCCGACCGTAACTAGCAGCCGTAGTTGTCCTATTGGCCATATTTTTTCTCCCGTGAAGCCTGTTAACGATGATGCGGCGGGGATCAATTGGCTTTGTATCTCCGGTCGTAGTCTCTTGAAACAATGTTCGTACATTATTTCCGCGGATGCTCCTCCATCAACATACATGCGGTGGATATTGTGAAACCCCGCATGTATTTCAATGGTGAGTGGCTCCGCCACTGCGTTGTCCGCAGTCAACTTTGGGAAAGAAAATTTCATCGTTAGGAGAGAACCTCTGGCTGACTTTTTGCTTGACTTTGCGTTGCCATGATTGTATCATGTAAATTGTGTCTGCCTTGTCTTTAGGTGGTTCTTTTTTATCTCCAGTTCTTTGCTTATCCTTCTCTTCTTTAATGTTCTTGACTAAGTGGTCCATCCTGCCCTCTTTTACTAATTTATCAATTAGTTGGCGTAGCTGGACACACTCATTCGTTGTGTGGCCTTTCTGTCCATGATAGTCGCAATACCCATTCCCTGTGCGCTTTCCTTCTAGAGTGCGCATTGGTGGGGGTTTAGGAAAATTTGCTCCCTCTGTTGCGAATATCTCTCTAGGAGTTTTTGTCAACGGGGTATACTTGTCGTTCCCCCGTGCGCCTCCATCATTGCGATAGCTCTTGTTACGATTGCCGCCATGGTCATTGGATTGTCTCCTTGACTGTTCTTGCGGTCTGTAGTTCGAGTATCCTTTCTTGCTATCCGCGACGGCGGCTTCTCCTTGAATGAAAGACCTTGTGCGCTTCATTAGTTCGTCGAAGGTTTGGGGAACTTTATCATTTAATTTTTTGATAAGGTCTTGGTTGTTAATCCCATTCATGAATCCTGAAATTTTTAGTATTTCAGGACACGCCTTGACGTGTATGCATTCGTCTTTGAAGCGCTCCATGAAGGCGCTCGTGGATTCCCCTTGGCGCTGTTTAATCCTGGCCAATTCTACTGGGTCCTTAGCGCACTTCTTTCTTTGTGTGAAGTTCAAGCGGAATGCTTTCCGCAACTCTTCATACCCCTTTATACTTCTTCGTGGAAGTTTGCTAAACCAAGTTCGCGCATTCCCCACCAATGTGGAATTAAACATATGGCACCACACAGGTTGTGGCCAATTTTCGATGCCAGCAGCGGATTCGAAAATTTTTAGGTGATCATCAGGGTCACCCGTTCCATCATATGTTTTAACATTGGAAGGCATGCGCCTTTTCTTGTTGTCTGAATAATCGCTGATGCGCTTTGAGAACGCATCAACCTTTTGGCGACGCCAAGGAAGGGATATGTCCTCGTCCTCTTCCTCGCGACGTCTTCCTCTGGACTTCCAGTGTCCCGTTTCTTTATCCTCGTTGTCCGAGGAGCTGCTCGAGGAAGAATCGCTTCTTTTACGGCGCTTGCGCCGTTTTTCATCGGAGTCCGAGCTAGAAGGGCTTTCGCTTGGGAAAAATCGTCTCCCAGGTTTGTCGTAAACTCTTCTGCTTCCAGATCTAGAAGAGCCTTCGCTTGGTGAGCGCCGTGGTCCGAGTCTATCGTGGACTCTGCGACTACCTAGCCTAGAGTGGACGTTAGTGCGTCGCTCATTACCCTCGTATTCCTCCGAGTACTGCGAATTAGATGCTGTACCGAGCCTAGAGTGGACATCGGTGCGCCTCTCGTTATGCTCGCGCTCTAGGTAACGCGGTGGGGATGTTCCATTGAAGTCAAGCCGAGCGTGTAAGTTCTGGCTCAGCCTTCTTCTTGCCTCCTCTTGGAGGAGATTGGTCAACGTTTCGTAATTTTTGGATACAAAATTTTTTAACGTTGACTCCTGAGTATCTTCTTCCAGCGCAACGATATTTTCTTCCAAAGCAGTCCCCTTATCTCGGTTAGGCGCGCCTGGCGGCACAGTGTTGTTCACTGTGGGTACCGTTTGATGGGGAGTGTTGAAGAGGTTTCGCTGGAGATCATCAGTGTTTGGGACCACCGTGGTGGTTTGAGTCGTTTCTGCGGGTAACTCTACCGTTGAAAGAATTGGGGGTAGTCCCGGTTCCTGGTGACTAGGCGCACTGGTTGTTCCAGTGGTTTGCCTGGAGGTTAAGTCCTGATAGTTCTTCCTCTGGGGGTCACCACGTGTCTTATCCAACAGCGGAGTCCGCTGATTTAGGTTTTTATGCTTTGTCATCCTAGTTCTTAGTGTAGGGTCCCACGGATGGCGCCACTTGTTGATACAAAAGTTGGGCGTTCCTTGTTTGGGTCCTGTTCTCGTACCAATTAGATCTTAATGTTGTTGAGACCTGCGCACTAAGAAAACAACAGACACCGTTAGGCTTATCGAGGGATTGTCTCCCCCGATTATCCTCCGGCGTGAGAGTAAGTAATCGAATTAAGGGTTGTGAAGAGTTTAGGGTTTTGTCAATCGTACCTTGGACGAGAGCTATGATGCCCTATTTATACACACGTAACCGATAAGGTTACGTGTTCCTCACTCTTCGGTGTGTCCCGCGTATCGCGGATATTTGATATACACTCCATAATTAGGAGATATCCTTATCAAATCTATAAATAATTATTGGGCTTGGGCCTTGTGAGCCCAAACCGTCTAAATGGTAGTCCATTTATTGTTATTTGCGGCCCTAGTAATGTCTACTTATCGGATTCGTGACCCGAGTGTAGACTATACGTCATCAGTTCCTTCAATTGATTTCTACTTATCTGTGATTTGGTTGACAAAAAGAACACAACAATACTTTTAACTTCTTAATTATTTCATCCTTTTGTATGCGTCTTCCTATTAATCCCTTCAACAAAGAACCCTCCTTCAAAGGCAAAGCATCTCACAATGATTTTTTCATTAAAGAGAGTACATTTTTCCTTGCTAGATACCCAATGGCCAATACAATGAAACTGCTATTTCTTTTCATTGCTATAGTCCTTGCTATAGTTCTTGCTAGATACCCAATACAATGAAATTGTTGTGATACTAAACAATGGCATCAAAGTATCACAAACATGTAAAGAAATAAATTATCGAGTAAGCATGTACTATTAAAATCATATGTTGCACTATGATTGCAATACAAAAGTAACTAAAAAAAGGTTGGAAATCATGGTTACCAAAAAATAAAAATATGTAACTAAGAGTGTCAAGAAATTGTCGTCCCATTAGCTTAATATTAAGACAATGTTGCATTTCGACACACTTTCTCAGTTTTACAGCCCAAGCATTGCACAACACATCGTGAAAAGTATTTTAAAAAGAAGGTATTGGTCCCCAACGCAACGCTCGGCCTATTAAATCAAATCAAACTACATGCACCTTACCACATTGAGAGCCATCTCAGGCTTCGCTAGGTCCAACTCGAGTTCATCGACCAGGGGCTCAAATAGTTTACTTGTGAACCTTTTGGTAATAAATATGATCAACTCATATACTCCTCTACTTTGAGTTCTAGAAGAATATATAGCTACATGAATATACATCTGGTTTCGCGGATAGCTCATAACAGAATACAAGATGGCATGATGAACCATAAACTACTTGAATAAAGATAGAAGTTAGACCCCCCCCCCCCTCCTTTCATTTGTTTTCTACTTTTCTTTGTGATTTTGTTGGCAAAAATAACACAACAATAATTTAACATTTAATTATCCTTTTGTATTCTTCTTCCTATTAACCTAAATTAAAAGAGGATGATACTAATTTACCAAACACTTGTTGGTATAACTCAAGCCTAATAGTTTCCGTTTAACAGAAAACAAGTCATCCTGTAAATGGCAAAACATCTCACAATGATTTTGTGGCTGCTGCAAAAAAATAAAAATAAAAAATTAGATCATTAATAGTTGTTGTATTCCTTGCTAGATACTCAATTCAGTAATAATCTATGCCATTGATAGCTAAGCGTTTTTTCAAGACACCATTTCTACTTGTGACATTTTCTTTATCTCTTAGAGAATTACAATTACAAAGTAAAGAAATAAATTATTAAGCATGTGATATCAATATCATGTTGCACAATGACTGCTATAGAAAAGTAACTTAGAGTATCAAGAAATTATCGGTCCATTAACTTAAAATCTGATACTCTGGTATTAAGACATGTTGCTTTCCAACATTAACATTATTAAGAAATCAGCCCAGGCTCGACAAAACAGATTAAGTGAGGAAGATGGTCAAGTGTCAAAACATACTGCCGGATCCATTACCATTCTTCAAACCAAGTTCAAAATGGTTAGTACAATATCAATTATTTTAGGTTTTGAACTTTATACATTAAATTTATAAGCTTATAAATAATGACAACTTTTGTAGGAAAAACAAAAAAAAGGACCTGTTACTTTATTAGAAGCTTACCACCGTTGTCATACACAAGAGTCGACTGAGGCGTCGGGAAACGGGACGGATGAGGGGTCAGGGAATGGGACAGATGAGGCGTTGGGGAGCGGAACACGGAAGTACATCACACGTAGCTCAAAACGAGTGGCGTTAATTTCTTTTCATCTCCTTTTAAATTACATGATAGCTGTTTAGCTCAAAACCAATATTTCAATCTCCAGCAGTGACACTTTGCTTGACTTTGTGATCATTGTGAGTCGTTTAACATGTGATAGTTTTTGTTATGGTAGTTATGATACGTACCATGGTAATCCTATTGAATGTATCTGCTCTTGTTATGATTTGACTACAATTTGACTCTAGAGTCTAGATTTGCTCGTAGTGATTTATTGTTGTATAAATGAGTTCATTTTTGTTGTTGATCTCTGTTCACGATGTCCTAAAATAAATAGCAGTTACTGAAACTCTAGAACTAGTTGATTACTTGATTCACTGTGAACGTTATTAGTTTGTTAGATATGTTTGCTATAACGGTGACTTACCCTGTAATGCTCCTAGATCAGAGTGTGATTTGTAGAACTATGCACTATAAAATTAATTCAGAGATGGTATAAAAGTGTGTTTTATTAGTATAGATTAGAATTAGATAGATAATGATACACTATTAATGATTAGCAGTACTTAATCGTAGGATGCTGTTGAGGCTGCTATGGAGGAGAAACATGGACCAGACGCTAGTCAACATCCAGCTGATGACTTTGATACATGGGAGGATGCCATTGGGGGGAAGAAGAAAGGTAAATTAGTTGGTTTGGGTACACGGTGGGATCCAAGGCTCATGGTGACATCAAGAACATCAAGCTCTTCTAGTTCATCGTATGCTCATCACACAGGATCCGAACCTAGTGAACAGGTTTGCTATCTCTAATAATCGTCTCAACTCTTGATGGTTACACTCTAATCTGTTTGGCCTCAATTTGATTTTGCGTTTTTGATTAATTTACAAGATGTGTCAGTTTTCAAAAGCCTTCTACACCAGATTTTATATTTGGCTTGTTATAGTTTGGAAATTCATAATAGTTGTTTTTATCTAAACTTTGGAAGCTTGTTTAGAGTATTAAACAGTCTTTGCACCAAGAACTTATGATTTACTAGCTTATTTTTGTCCTAAAAAAGCACTCAGTAGGCTGTTCAATGCCCTGCTCTCACCAAAAATGTTCCATCAGCTAAATGATTTTGATTTTTAATCTTATTTTCTGTTCTAATTTCCTAAAAATTGGTAGGATTCATGTTCTCTTGCTCTATTAGTTGATCCACATTTTTCCAATTTTTCCTTTTAGCTTCTTCTCAGCTTTTGGTTAACCCACAGTAGGCTATTTTAGCAAATTTCAAAAAGTTTCTTATTAGCTTATCTGTAAGTGTTCTTAGTCCCTTTTCCTAGCTTATATCTTGCTTAAATTCTCCAAGTTTGGTTTTAGGAGTACTTTCCTAGCTTAAGTATAACTTTTTGAGCTTATTCTAGTTTTTGCTTATCTTTTAATAGCTTATTTTACTGCTTGAATATCACCCCTCAGCCCACTATAAGCATTTGCAGCCTAGGATGGGTTATTGCTTATTTAGTGTTTTTAGTGCTTCTGGATTGCTTATCTCTGCCTAATTAGTTTATTTAGTTTTACCCTTAGTTGCCATGATGTTAATCTGGTGTCAGTTAATGAATCTCTACTTTAGGCACTTAGAATACAACATTAAATGTACCTGAAACAGAAAGAGCAATGGCCACATATTCAGTTGGTGCAAAATTTCTCACAAATGAGACTTGGTACAATGTTGGTGCGAACTTTGGAAGAGACGGTAAGAAAATTGCAAGAGGATGACGCACAAATGAGAGCAAGAGAAATTGAGATGCAAGTGCAGTTACAACGACAGGTAGAACATCAAGTGCAGGCACATTTGCATCAACGGGAATTAGAGGCGAATGCTCGTGAAGAAGCTGCGAATGCTCGTGAAGAAGCTCAAGAGAGAGAGTGGAAACAAAAGATGAACGACATTAACTCGGTGCTAAGAAAGTTTAACAATCCAGGCCCCCCAAAGTAGTTGGATATTGTCACATCATTATGAAATATGAATCTTTGGATTTTAAACTCTAATTTCTATCTTTTATGTATTTGAATTCTTTTGTTTGGATTTTGAAACTTGAACGATGTAACTTATGGCATTTGGTGATATATATGAATATCGTTTCAATGGTTCTATGTTTTATATAAATTATCATTTTAATTTACTAGTTTAATTTATTAATTCTATTTAAATACAGGAAATGAATGGCTATTTAAATACAGGTTTATATCATTAATTTTAATTTATAATTTTCCGACTGATTTCTGACAGACTTTTTACCGACGACTTTCCAACAGATATCTTCCGACTAGATATCTTCCGACTGACTTCCGACAGAAAACATCACCAACGGAATTCTGACACAATGTTCTTCGTTGCTATTTCCGAGAGAATTCAGACATAAACTAATTAGCGACCATACATTATGCGACGCACTGTTTTTGTCACAAATCCGTCGGAAACCACTTATACCGACGGATTTCCGACAGAAACATCCGTCGCTATAGCCCTGTCTTGTAGTAGTGTTAATTTGCATACCACTTTTATCAGTTTTACAGCCCAAGCAGGCAAGCATTGCACAAATATCATGAAAAGTACTTTAAAAATAAGGTGTTAGTCCCCAAAGCAACGAGCGTCTGTTAAATCAAATCAAACTACACATTACCATATTTAGAGCCATGCCAGGCTTCGCCAGGTCCAACTCGAGTTCATCGACTAGGGGCTTAAAATAGTTATGACACTATAAGAAGTAATTCCCTTTCACTATGCGTTAACATTATTTTAATTTTTTTTACTCAAACCCCTGAAAAAAGCATTTAAAATCGCATCATCTTTTGGCGTGAACTCATGATCAAGTTCAGCTTGACTCATTATGACCCACTTAAAATATTACTACGTGTTTTCACCCAAACTTAAACAGTTTTGCCAACGCTACACAATAGGTTTATCTCAATGGACCATGCAAAATTCCCTTAACTCGTCAAATAAAATAAAAAAGATGTTAGCCTCAAATCCACATGTTGATACAAAAGTTGGGCTTTCCTTGTTTGGGTTCCTCCCTCTGTATCAATTGCTTGATATCGTCTGAAACCTGCGCACTAAGAATAAAACAAACACCGTTAGGCTTATCGAGGGATTGTTTCCCCCGATTATCCTCCGGCGTGAGAGTAAGTAATCGTAGTTTAGGGTTGTATATAGTTAGGGTTACGTGAGTAATCGTACCTTTGTGAGGGTTAGGTCCCCTCTATTTATAGGTAAGTAACCGATAAGGGTTACTTGTTCCTTACTCCAAGGCGTATCCGCCTATATCGGATATTTGGTAAATATCCTCCTAATTTAGAAGATATCCTTTATCCGTTCCATAAATACGTATTGGGCTTTTGGGCCTCGTGGGCCGGAGCAACGTATTTACGTACCATATGGCCCACGCATTGTGGGCTATCGCACCGGTATTGTTTACCGAACGGGTTCATGACCCGGTGTAGACTATACGTCATCACCACACATATAGATGATGGATCGAATAAACCTTTTTCGGAATATCAATGCAAAAATACAAAAGCAACACCCCTAAAAATGGGAGGTGATTTGCACACTCTCATAAATGATTGGGACAGTACTCTAAATTAGAGTGTCTTAACATTTATACCCTCACATTACTTTTACTTATTCTTATTCTGTGATGGTATAAATGTCAAGACACTCTAATTTAAAATATCTCAATCATTTATGAGAGTGTGCAAATTACCCCTCTAAAGAATAAAGTAAGTAACACAATGTACAATTCGACAAAACCTCAAATTGTGATATAGTTTAAGGAGGGACGAGTCCGACTTCACTGTACAATAATAACGATATAAGTCGAACAATTTAACAATTATAAGGACTTTGAGTTCTAAATTTTATTTTTTTGTATTGAATGCATGAGGGAAAAAAAAGGTGTTACATCTTACATGAATTTACCACAGCCACACAAGTAGAAAAAACCCAATGGGCACGTGTGTTTGTATATCTAAGAAATGACAAGAAAACTTAATGCCAACAACAGAGACAGGGAAAGAGAATCAAATACAGACAGAAAACTAGCAACAAAATATATTTGCTTAACAATCAAGACATATTAGTCCATATCATCCATTGATTTTTCATGTCAACCATTGGCACCACTTGAGATGTTTATCTAATGTATAGGGTTAGCATTACTCTTAACATTTATGTATCGGTCAACATGGGTCACTTCCAAAATTCTTGAAGAAATATGTTACGGTTTGTTAGATTAACATCATCCTAAAAGTTGCTACTTTTCCATATAAACCAATTTGGATCTAGATTGCTATGAGATCGCGATCCTATATTAAACCTACCTTGATCGTGTGGCTTCGATCTATTCATAATATATCATGCATGACTTGATTGACAAAAAAATATGAAATCGAGATAATTCTAAGTTCTCCTTTAGGACAAATTTCCATAGATTGACAAATCAAAAGATTTTAGCCCTTCGAACATATGCTAAGATAATTTATTCAACTTGAGTTATTTTTAATACAAACTGTAAATGTGCTATGTTTTCAAAGACACAATATACTACTACCTTCGTCCCATATTTATAGTACACATTTTCTTTTCAGGTTGTCCCAAATTAATTGTCCACTTCCCAAAAATAGATAGGGAATATAGATCAAGTTTACCATATTAACCTTACTTGGGTTTATTATTACAAACTTTAAAGAAGTTATAAATTAATTGGTTAAGGGTAAAACTGTCTTTTGTGCAAAAAGTAAGAAAGAGAAAGCTGTAATGATAATGTTTTCTTAAACTTTGTGTTTTTTGTTTGTGGACAATAATTTTTGGGACTAGGGAGTACTGTCTTTTGTTACAAACTAAGCATACAGAAGTTTATATGATGTTTCCAGGACTCAGTAACTCGGGCGAGTGTTTCATAAGACGGTCCCCCACAACACAATGCCGCCCTACCGCCAACTTCGAGCTCTTTAGCCCTACTCCTAATCCTCTTACCTTCTTCACCCTCCATAACCATCCTCACCACCCGCTTGATCTCTTCCCTCCCCACGACTAGTGTCTCTAATTTGTCCCCTATAAGTGGCATCTTTATTGCCACCCCTACCTCATTGCTTAACATTGTCGCATTCATTCTTTGTTCCGCATACATTGGCCACCCGATTATAGGCACGCCATGTTTAAGACTCTCCATCGTTGAGTTCCGCCCACAATGTGACAAAAATGCACCTGGTAGATGTGTGGTTCAATACCGCAACCTGCTCATTTCAAAATATTATCAAGCATTAATTAATTAGAATGATCTCAATGCTAAATTTGTGTTACTTTATAGTATGACAATATAATTTGGCTAGCCANCTCTCCATCGTTGAGTTCCGCCCACAATGTGACAAAAATGCACCTGGTAGATGTGTGGTTCAATACCGCAACCTGCTCATTTCAAAATATTATCAAGCATTAATTAATTAGAATGATCTCAATGCTAAATTTGTGTTACTTTATAGTATGACAATATAATTTGGCTAGCCATTTATTTTTTTTGTTTCTTTCTCAATCAAACACTGACCTGCGGTACCCATGAAGCAGTAACCAGCCCGACCCAATTTGTCCTCTCTACAAACCCGTTTGGCAAGTATACTTTCAGATCATCTGACTCCTTCTCGGTGCTGAAAAATGAAGAAGCAGCATAGTCATTCGGCTTTCTTACAGCTAGGATGAACCGTTGCTGACTCAATTCTAAACCTCATGCCAACTCAGTGAGTTGTTCACTTGTTAATTTCCCACCACTTCCAAGTGCAATGAAGAGAACCGAGTCTTTTAGTTGTTTATCAAGCCATGCTATTATTCCTTTATCATACTCAGTCTCAACCGGTTCAATCTGTTTCGTGAGCGGTCCAATAGGATAAACTGATGGAGTGGAATTGTTAAGAAAGAACGGTTCGTGTTTTAGTGCTTTAAGTGAAACCGGTTCAAGATCGTCCCAAGTGTTGAGAAATANTTCAATTGAACATGCAAGTTGGAAAGGTTTGGATACCCTCCAAGGTCTGTAAAACTCGTACTAGGGTTTTGGTCCCAAGTTCTCCACTCAAAAATTCCTTTCAAATAAAAGAAAAACGTTTTATATATATAGACTTTGCGGTAATTTCCCACCACTTCCAAGTGCAATGAAGAGAACCGAGTCTTTTAGTTGTTTATCAAGCCATGCTATTATTCCTTTATCATACTCAGTCTCAACCGGTTCAATCTGTTTCGTGAGCGGTCCAATAGGATAAACTGATGGAGTGGAATTGTTAAGAAAGAACGGTTCGTGTTTTAGTGCTTTAAGTGAAACCGGTTCAAGATCGTCCCAAGTGTTGAGAAATATTCCTGTAGCCATGCATAACCTTCTGACATGGAGCAAGTACCATTTGTACTCATTTACCTTTCTGTTCCGGACTTGGCTAAATAAGTCCTGTATTAGGATTGGGTTACAACCTGGGACCTTCGGTAGATCCACGAACTCACCTTCCACCTCCTGGTCCAGCACCGGAAGATACATGGAGAACATGAAAAGAACTGTTGAAGCTGTGAAAAAGGAATAAACTGGAATAGACAAGTCTTTACCAACATCAAACATACTTGTGCAAAAGATGTCAATAATGAGAGCTTTAAGCACATTCAATCCGGATAAAACTGTGCGTAGTGGACCAACAGACTCTTCAACTAAGAGGGAGATTCGTGTGACAATGTCCATGTCATCAGATATAAGGCCAGACATGTCAGCAGGCGGGAGGTCCACCACATATAAGTCGGGATGTGAGTTGCTAGATTTGAGGGTTGTTTCGGGCATTGGTGGACTCGATGGTGATGACAAGAAAAGTGACTTGCATGTTGTGCTCGGTAACTAGATGAAGGGCCAACTCGAAAAGAGGAATTATGTGACCCATTCCGGGACTTGCACGGAATGCCACATGGGGCTTCGCTGCATCTGTGTCCATTCTAAGGTAGTGTGTCAAATGTTTCACAAGAGGTTGAGAAAGAGTAAACTGCAAAATAGTTTACACTTTTTGCCACCTTACATCCCTATCAGAAACTATTGGCAAGTTACATCACTCGTTAGCCAAACGTTTGCCACCCTACATCCCTCGTTTACAATGAGGACTAACGGTGCAAATAATTTCTCCGTTATCTGTTAACAAGATAGATAATATTACACCGTTAGCCTTCAGGACTAATGGTATTTGCACCGTTAGTCCTTTTTTTTATGTTTTCTCCGTTTTTTGTACGTACGTTTTCTCCGTTATTTGTACGTACATTTTCTCCGTTTTTTGTACATTTTAATCCGTTTTTTTACGTCTTTTGTACGTTTTCTCCATTTTTTGTACGTTTTTATCCGTTTTATCCTTTTTTTACGTTTATCCATTTTTTAATGTTTTATATCTCTTTTTTTACGTTTTATCCGTTTTTTCCACGTTTTATCCTTTTTTTTTACCTTTTTTGTACGTTTTATCCGGTTTATGTACGTTTTATCCGTTTTTTGTACGTTTATCCGTCTTTTTTAACGTTTTTTGTACGTTTTATCCGTTTTTATCCGCTTCATGTACGTTTTATCCGGTTTTTTTACGTATTATCTGTTTTTAACGTTTATATCCGTTTTTTTTACGTTTTATCTATTTTTGTACGTTTTTATCAATTTTTTTATGTTTTATCTGTTTTTTGTACGTTTTATCCGTTTTTAACGTCCTTTATCTGTTTTTTACGTTATATCCGTTTTTGTACATTTTTATCCGTTCTTTTACATTTTTTCTACGTTTTATCTGTTGTTTATCCATTTTTTGTACGTTTTATCCGTTTGTACATTTTTTTCCGTTTTCGTTCGCTTTTTTACGTTTTCGTCTGTTTTCTAATATTTTTATCCGTTTTCGCCCTTTTTCTTTTCTTTTCTTTTCTTTTTTTTTTTTACGTTTTTGCCCTTTTTTGTGATTAGGTAAGTATACTAAAAGGAAACTTGACATTTGATAAAAATGTTTCTGTATCGATTTTAAATCACGATTTTGACCCCTTTCTGGTCCGAATCATCGAAAGTGTAAAACACGAAAGTTGTCCGGACTGACCTTTTACATCAGGGTTCACAAGATTTTAACCTGAAAATGCAAAACAAGGGCTGTTTACTACCAAAACTTAAGCCGTTTTCGTTCGTTATATATCATATCGGGCTCACCGGCCAGTGTATATGCTTTAGAGGAGAAAACTATATGAACATCTTTATGTTTTCGTCTGTTTTTATCTGTTTTCGTCAGTTTTTACATGTTTCGTCAGTTTTTTTCACGTTTTCATACATTTTAATCCGTTTTTATCCGTTTTCACCTGTTTTTTCAAATAAGCTTGATGATTTACACAAGTACAAAATTTACAAGAGTTTATAAGTTTATAAGTTATGAATTTGGTATCATTCCCGACAACTTTCGTGTTTTACACTTTTGATGATTCAGACCAAAAAGGGGTCAAAATCGTGATTTAAAATCGATACTGAAACATTTTTATCNAGTTTTTTTCACGTTTTCATACATTTTAATCCGTTTTTATCCGTTTTCACCTGTTTTTTCAAATAAGCTTGATGATTTACACAAGTACAAAATTTACAAGAGTTTATAAGTTTATAAGTTATGAATTTGGTATCATTCCCGACAACTTTCGTGTTTTACACTTTTGATGATTCAGACCAAAAAGGGGTCAAAATCGTGATTTAAAATCGATACTGAAACATTTTTATCAAATGCCAAGTTTTCTTTTATTATACTTACCTAATCACAAAAAACGGGCAAAAGCGTTAAAAAAATAATAAAAAAAAATTAAAAAAAACGAAAACGGATAAAAACATAAGAAAAAAGACGAAAACGTAAAAAAGCGGACGAAAACGTAAAAACGGATAAAACGTACAAAAATGGATAAAAACGTAGAAAAAATGTAAAAAAACGGATAAAAACGTACAAAAACGGATAAAACGTAAAATAAAAGGGTAAAAGGTACAAAAGACGTAAAAAACGGATAAAAACGTACAAAAAACGGAGAAAACGTACAAAAAACAGAGAAACGTACAAAAAACGGAGAAAACGTAAAAAGAAATGACTAACGGTGCAAATACCATTAGTCCTTAAGGCTAACGGTGTTATATTATCCATCTTGTTAAGAGATAACGGAGAAATTATTTGCACCGTTAGTCCTCATTGTAAACGAGGGCTGTAGGGTGGCAAACGTTTGGCTAACGAGTGATGTAACTTGCCAATAGTTTCTGACAGGGATGTAAGGTGGCAAAAGTGTAAACCACAGGGATGTATTTTGCAGTTTACTCGTTGAGAAATGAAGAGAACGGATGAAGGAATAATAGTGCTTATGCAGCTTGTTTCGAAAATAAATTGATGTGGTCATTATACTGAGTTACTTTCTGACTTCAGTGTAAGCATGTGGTGTATGGATATGGGTAAAGTCTAAAAACGAAATATATGTTTTTTGATCTAAGTGTGGTGTGTGGATATCCATTTTCCTCAGATGTGGAGTCCGTAGGGGCTTCTTGGCCAATTTTTGTTGTGCCACCTATATATTGATTGTGCCGCGGCCCTCATATTTCATATGTTAGCAGCATATTATATTGATGTGGTCCATACTGATACATTTTTCACATAGCTACTTGTTTATATCTTACTGAGAATTGTTGACTGAGTTAGATCAATCCCTCCAAAAATTACTGCAAACCCTTGTAACAGAAAGACATCTTCTAAGGGAAAAAAGAAAAACTCAGGGTGATGAACTTCTCGAGTTAGTTCTTATTTCTTAACAGACATCGCATGAGGTTGACAACACTTCTCTCGTTATATAAAAGTGGAAGTTTTAGAAATTTCTTAACTCCTCGCCAACATCAGATTAAAGCCATCTAAAGCTCTTATGTTGCTCTTATTGGATGTTAATTCATTAATCCATGTTTAGGGGTCGTTGTGTAATTAGTTTAGCGTTTATGTATATGTATAAAGTAAAGGGTCCTAGTGTGTCAAAATAAAGCCTACAACCGAATGACAGTTAATTTCGGTTATGGCAGTTAAACTCGAAAGGTTGTGTCGGTTAGTATGTGTCTGTTAGAAAAGTATAAGTACCCATGAAAAACAAGTCTGTAAACTAACGATTGTTTTTTATCAATAAACTTGGTATACGTTTTATTCAATTGTTCATAGAGACAAGATACCAACAGTGGCATCAGAGCCAAAGGTTCGAACCAGAGAGAACGAAACAGATTGATTCAGGGAATCAATCAAGAGAAGAAACAGACCGTGCGCATACCGGTCAATCAAGACAGAGAGGAGTTTTTTGATTCAGAGGAATCAATAAAGAAAGAAACACGATTCGATTAAAAGAAAGATTGAATCAGAGAACACAAAAGAAAGGAGAAATAAACGTACCCGGTTATGCGAAGAAGAAACCGCCGCCGTGTGCTTGCCGGAGAAGAGAACAGACAAGAATAACCATCATTACTGGAGAAAGAAATTGAAACACCGATTAACCACCACCACCATTTGATTAGAAGAAAACCAGAAGAAAGAAAAGGGGCGACCAGAGTTTTGCCCTAATTTGTGTAGAAGGAAGAATAAAGGCGTGGTTTTTTTTTTTTTTTTTTTTTTTGAAAAAAATAGCAACTTTTATTAAAAGGAAAAGGAAGGAGCAGTATTAGGTTAGACAGAAAGTTATTTGTTTGGAAAAGGAGCCCACGAAAAAAGGTCCAATTAACAGGTTTCATTATTCCTTTAAATACTTGTTATATTTTTAGAAAAGTTGAGAATTTGCATATTAGTATTGTGGATAAGACAGAAAGTTTTAAGTTCGACTGTTATTAGAATTATATTGGTTTTAGAAGAAAACCAAATCGAAAGATATGACGGGAGATAAAAACGAAAACAAAGTTGTTTTTGCCACATCATTACCATCATATCAATGCCCAGTTTTAAACAATACGAATTATACATTATGGGCATTAAGAATGAAGAAGATATTAATGGCAAATGGAGTATGGGATTTAGTAGAAGGAACAAGTACATCAAAAGAGATTGATGTGAAAAAGGATAGTTCGGCGTCAGCATACCTATTTCAAGGGTTACCAGAGGATTTGCAAATGCAAGTTGCGGGATGTGAAACAGCGAAAGAAATTTGGGACTCTCTAAAGTCCAGATATATTGGGACAGAAGACGTCCAACAGGCACACTCGCAACAACTTAAATCAGAATTTGAGAGACTTGTAATGAAAGAAGATGAAACAATAGATTCATTTGCCAGGAAGTTAATGAGTATTATTACAAAGGCTGCTACATGTGGATTGACGTTTGATGAACAAACAAAAGTACGGAAATTACTTAATGCAGCGCCAGATAAATTTGTACCAGTAGTAGCAACCATTGAAATGGTTGTCGATTTTAAGAAAGTAAAATTAGAGGAGATTATTGGGAAACTTAAGACTTATGAAGAAAGGCTTAAGTTTAGAAAAGGAAGTGAGGAAGATAATAGTGAGAAATTGTTGTTCACGCGTCAAGGGAATAACAGAAATTATGAACGCAACTATGGAAATGATAGACGAGGAGGTGGTAATCACATACAAGGAAGAGGCCAAGGAAGATTCACAAGAGATAGTAAGAATGAAGATAGTTATGATAGAAGAATGAGAAAGCCTAGAGATCCAAACTACCATAGAAGAGACATTAGAGAAATAGAATGTTATAATTGTCATGAGTTTGGACACTATGCTGCAAATTGTCCAAAACCAAACCGTAGAGAAGAAAAAGCAAACCTTGTGTTCGAAGATGACGAACCGGCACTATTAATGGTTACTAGTAAAGATGAAAAGGAGATAATATCCTTAACGCTCAGTTCTCGAGTTTTGAGTGAAGGGAAATGGAAAAGAATAGGAAAGGGAAAAGAAAGGGAAAAGGAAAGTAAGTATTAGTTGATATGTTCTTGAGATAGAGGAAAGGAAAAGGAAAGCAATCATAATCATGTTCTTGAGTGAGGGGAAAAAGAAAATAACTTGGTCAAATTACATGTATGCCCTTTAGTTATTAATGTCAAATCTTTTAAAAGGGTATATTAGTCTTTACACGATATATAGCTCATTTTGCTTTCCATTTCCTCCCAAAAATGGGAGGAAGATTTTATTAATAAAACTTCCTCCCATTTTCCTTTCCACTTCCCTTTCCCCTCTTAAAAAAAACTCAAGAACATTAAAAACTTTCATTTTCTTTTCTTTTTCCCTTCCATTTCAACTCGAGAACTAAGCATAAAGGAAGAACCGAGAAGGAAAGGAATTGTCATTGAGAAGGATGAAATTGCAAAACAAAAGTTAGAAGACATGCGGTCAGAGATAGAAATTGACTTGAAGAGTAAATTAGAGTTTTGGAAGTTCGAAATGCTTCAAGAGTTAGAGATGGAAAAACAAGAGTTTGAAGAGAAAATAAGAAGTAGAGAAATGGCATTTGAGAAACAAATGCAGATAGAGTTAGAAAACCTCAAGAAGTTAAGAGATTGCACAAGTAAAAAGATGAAAGAGTTAAAACCAGAAAGAGAACAGTTTGAGAGAAAGAACCATGAAGTTGTTTCAGATAAGAAACATCTAGAAGAAGAACCAAGTATTGACAAGGGCGAATGCAAGAAGCATCAAGAGACGCCATCAAAATTTCAGAAGGAGAACCAGATTGAGAAAGACATTAAATCAAGCAACAAGAAAGTTGGATCAGAAGATCGTGATACTAGAAATAGTGTGTTGGAGATTCAAGAATACAAAGCAATACAAATGAAGAAAGATGGTGACAAAGATGATCAAGTTGAAGATAAAGACAAAGGAAGTGGAAGCAAGCCAAAGTTCAAAGATAAAGATAAAAAAGAGTTTGAAGATATCGAAGGCATGGATTAATAAATTAGGAGGGAGTATTGGATGTTAATTCATTAATCCATGTTTAGGGGTCGTTTTGTAATTTTTTTTTTTTTTTTTTTTTTTTNTTTTTTTTTGAACGGCGAGTTAGTAGTTAGTGATCCGAGCCCACAGTGACATCTAATTGGGCAGTATGCAAGCCTCGAACCTTTTTCCTTAGGGGATAAACCCCACTCATGCTTCTATTTATTTCGGGCCCCTGAAGATCCATGGTGAGACTCGAACCTGAGACCTCTCTAAAGAAACCTCCCCAAGGTTACCCTTGGTGGCCAACTGAGCTAGCCCAGG
Organism: Artemisia annua; assembly: GCA_014162995.1. Classification (NCBI taxonomy): domain Eukaryota; kingdom Viridiplantae; phylum Streptophyta; class Magnoliopsida; order Asterales; family Asteraceae; genus Artemisia; species Artemisia annua. The sequence continues at coordinate 9,962 of LBNU01030861.1, read as the reverse complement.
GGTCGTTGTGTAATTAGTTTAGCGTTTATGTATATGTATAAAGTAAAGGGTCCTAGTGTGTCAAAAATAAAGCCTACAACCGAATGACAGTTAATTTCAGTTATGGCAGTTAAACTTGAAAGGTTGTGTCAGTTAGTATGTGTCTGTTAGAAAAGTATAAGTACCCATGAAAAACAAGTCTGTAAACTAACGATTGTTTTTTATCAATAAACTTGGTATACGTTTTATTCAATTGTTCATAGAGACAAGATACCAACAGCTCTGCCATATTGCATTGTGATTTGTAGCATTTGTGGAGATACATAATTATATTTGGAGTGGTTTGGTGTTCGTTGCCTGTTTAATGTAAAGTACAAATAGATTGATAGGTGAACTCCAGAAGTATTCAAGTGAAGATAAACAGAACAGATCGTATATAAGTGATGAAGTATAGTATGTACATAAATGTTATATTATTTTGTAGTTCTACTTTAGAAGTTTAATAAGTGATGAAGTATGCCAACAATATACAATTTACAAGCATGGGTGGATCTACAAGTGGTTTAGTGCATGCACATGCATTCCCTATAACTTTTTATCCACCGTAAGAAAAATATATAATAACAGCATATAAATGAGTGTACACGTGGTTAAAACCGAACCCAGCAGCGAGTACAAAGCGCTTTACAATCTCCCTTGCAATCTATGATATAACCTAATACTTTTGGGTTACGGAGTAGCACATTCCTTAGTGATTTTCCTTTTATACTCCATTGCTTTTCCAGTATTTCAACGTTTGTTTTCAACTCATCCTCAAGGCTACAACCAACAACCTCTGGGAATTTCTTAAGCACTTTGGAGATATCGTCATTCGAAAGGCCTAAACCCCTCAAGTAATCCAATATGGCATCAATTTCTTCAAAATTTGGTATAATTTTTTCACGTTCTTCACCCCAATAAGGGGATCGGACTAAACCAAATGCTTTTCCTAATATTTTGTCTTGCTCCTCTATAGTAAATTCAAATCCTGAAAAAGCTTGTCTACAGGCTTCCCATGACTTCGTCTCGTCATCACTTAAAACTATCTCTGGAGTTTTTCCAGTTGAATGTGTTTTCCATCTTGTACATGAAAGAAGTTTAGTGGAAAAGAGTTGCTTTTTCTCAATACGTATGGCATGTGAAAAGTTTGCACCAGGTGATATGGGATTCGACGAGTATGATTCGAGATCAGGCTGCAAACATTAAGAGCAAAATTAGATTAGAATTCAAATAATTCATGTAGAAAAGGCCAAATTGCATTAAACTGCGCAGATATGCTTTTCAAGTAACCAACTTAATTAGCACCAAAAATCCATGGAACTTTCAAAATTATTTAATCAAATAGGTTACTGATTTCCCCGCACAGTGTTGGGAAAAGAAGTCATAATGGTCAAAGTTAGACACGAGCATTTAAATCTGGCAATATTACCCCGAATCCAAAAAAAATAGAAGTTTGAAGATAATTTTACATGCAAGATTAGAAGGTTTAATGGTTTTTTAGGCCAAAAAAGAAGATGGTTACCTCCTCAGAAAAATTGTAGGTACCAGTTTATGCAATTAGCACTTTCTAGAAAGGAAAATATGGAAAGAATACAAACAAGACATTTTAGACGATAGCTTTGGATTGATATCATCAACACTCTACAATGGAGTTACTAAGCATATATAGACATCTAGTATTAATCCCCATTCTACACCATCTCTCCATTTTCTTTTTCTACCATGTTCCGCTCTAATAGAAGTTTAATGTCTCATACTGAAGTTTGAGGTACATTTCCGATATCTACCAAGACTAAAAGGCAATGAACATAAGTTATTCATGCTTATTAAAAACGTGATAATTTCAGGCTAGAGGTGAATTAATGGACCCAAACCATCATTGGCCATAGTGGGCCTAACAACTTTAAACAGAAAAAGTCGACAAACTATTAAGGGATAATGAACATGATGTATAACTACTTATTGCCATTATTTATGAATGTCTAAAATGTAACTTTGTTTCAAAAAGATATATTATAAAATTGCAAATACAAAATAGCATTTTTTTATATTATAAAGGTACTGACAAGATATCTTATAACGAACTTTTAAAAATTGATATGTCATTTTTGTTATTTAAAAAAATTTAATGAGGGTATAAAAAATTGTAGAAAGCAAGAGCGTGTGAATGAAAACTGATATAATATTGTGCATGTTAGTGTTTGCACATTGATTGGATCTCTATTTAGTAGGAAAATATTGCAAATTAAAAATACAACAATCTGCAAAGGGAATATGTAGGAACCCCGTTTTTTATAAACAAGGATACGCAGCCCAGTTTTTGATAATGTTTTCCATTTTAGCACCCTTTTTAGAAGGTGTAAAACATTTTCATATCAGAGGTGTTCAGTATTCGAATGCAACTAGAAAAGATTGAGATGTGAAGCGAGTCAAATTCTAATGATTGAAATCGAGTATTTTTTGCGAATCAGGTTTGGACCTGCTCCGATTTCCCAATTTAACCCATGCTTATCAATAGATTATTATTTTTACCTTGGATTTCATATTGTTCATACTGATCCCTTCTACTGTAACATCAGTTAAAACTAATATAGTTAGAAAAGTGTTATTGATTCCAACTAACATGAAGATAAGTTTTTCAAAAGAGCCTCACCAACAAGGGAAAAACTATAAGTTGGAGGCTATCTCCAGCATAGCAAATTGAGGTCGCTGACTGACGATAGAAATTAAAGCCATTTCTAGCATCCATTATGAAGATGATACTTGATTGCAGTATATTTTGATGGAAAAACCATAGGATAGGATAGTGAGATGGTGTTCCAGAGTGACAAAAGTCAATTTTAGACTACTTTCCTTTCCTTTCGTTTGTACTCGAGAACATGCACTAAAATAACAACCATCTTCCCATTCCCTCCCCTTCTCCCCCTCCCCTATCCTCACCTTCCTTAAAATTAAAAAATAAAATAAAATAATAAAAATAAAAAATAAAAAAATAAAAAAATAAAAATAAAAATCTCGAGAATAAAGCGTAACAGTATCCACCAAGATACCCTTCAAAGTTGAGAAGTTACCAAATCACCAAAATTTATGGTGCTAGGTTTTCTGTTTGTTTGGTCGTGTCTGTAGTTATGATAAAACTATATTGAAATTTTTCACAGATCAATTATATCTTTTTGGTGCTTGACTGCGTTAGTCTGATATTGGTTTACACTTTCAACATAAAGTCATCAGAAAGTGAAGAAAAAGGATTTCATTTCAATTATTTCTATTTTTATCTCAAAATCAGCTTGGTGTAGAAAAGAAATTTAACAAAAAAGTAAACCTAATTTATATATATTCCTTTTCAACCTACAACATTCTAACATTTAACAAAAATATTGCATATCAATCATTTTCAAATTTTAATAATGGTAAAAAGGTACTCCATACTATTCTCTCAGAGCAACTTTTTTCAATCTTATGGCATATATGCAAGCATTGAAGAGGTCACTTGCTAGATCAGATACATAGCACTTGATTTCTAATTTTGCCTCCTTATAATTTAAGCATGTATTTGGTCCATTACGAACTATGGGGTCGTTTAGTTTTTGCTTAACGTCCTGGATGGGGACATTTCTTAACCCAGCTAGGAAAAAAGTTTGTTTCTTTTTTGCTTATTACAAAAAAAGATCCTAGATATAGAAGGGTGCTAATATTGAGGTCATCTCTATTCAGGATGTATTTTCAGTCAAAAAGTGCCTTTTATCTTTTTCTTTTATTATCTCTCTTCCCCAAATACCCCAATCTTTTTCCTCTTCCATACCTACACCTCCCATGGCAGCCACCATAGATCCACCATTGTCTCCGTTATGACCTGCCACTATAGATCCACCATTATCTCCCTCGTCTCCACCACTAACTCGTCGTGTTTTACCCCTTTGATCCATTCGATAGATATTCTTTTTGTCGGCTTCATATCTTCATTTTTGTATGTGTATAAGTCTTCATGTCTCTATAGCTTTTATATGAATGGATCTGTCCATTGTATAGTTCATCTTGTGTTTTTAAAAGTTTTAGTAGTTGAGGTTTAATTTTGTTTCCTAACTTCGTTTTTGTTCAATACTTGATGCTCATTTGATTATAAGATATATAACTTAAGATGTTCTTTTTATTCCATCTACCTTTTTTTTAAATAAGATTTTGGAATTCATCAGAATGCAATTTTGATTAGTTTGATTTGTTATTGATTTTGGCACACAAGGGATAAAACAAAAAGTACATACTGACTTTGAAGACAAAGGTATGAAAAAGAAACATGCATATGTTGAAACGATCCTTACTCCAAACAACATTCTTAATCTAGACAGAACTATTTGCAAACAGGAAAAAAAAAAAAAAAAAAAAAAAAAAAAAAAAAAAAAAAAAAAAAAAAAAAAAAAAAAAAAACAGCCCCTATATCATGTTATTAGCAAGAACGCATATTGGGGAGTGGGGACAGTGATAGTGTATGCTAAAGAAGAGTGTTCTTATAACTGAATTATGAACTGAGACTTACAAAAATGCGGGGATGTGTTCCAGAGTCAAAGGTCAACGAGGTGGAAGGCAAGGAAATTCCCAGCATTCCTGCAATATTAAGAAAACAAAATTAACAATATAGAAGAACTCCAGACAGACTAGGTTACTAATAATCTAAAACTTTTGGTGCTCTGCGTAGATCATTCTCATCAAGTAGGAGTTCAGAAGACAAAATGACAGGCTGATAAACGAAGACACGATAAATTAATCCAACAAGGAAAAATGAATAAGATGACAGCCTCAACACGAATAGAAATGTCAACTAGAATATATTAGTTGACAACGTCTCCTGCAAGCATACACTGCATGGTGTTACACATGTATGAGTTGAACCTGTGCTAATACCAAATTTATTAAAGTTTCTTTAATTAACTCATATTCCAAACTCAATATGAAAATTTCACACTTGCGGATAACTGTGCTTTACCAACAATGTGGCTTAGTATCTTTCCCTTGAAAAATGATACAGACATAGCATGATTTTATCCTATGCCGCAATTTATTGTGTTTACTTATGATATTATAGCACATAAAAAGCTACAATGATCAGTATTTGGTTTCATAGAAATTAGCCTAGTCTAAGACTTTAAGTAGTCGATTTACCTAAAAAGCATGGAAATTTGAGCATTCACTGTACATGACACCACAGAACTTATCTCTTACAAAGAAAGAAAAACAAGCCCTGGTTATAAACGAGTAGGCCCCATATCCATAAACCCTAAACCCACATTAACTGATTTTTAGTTAAGATGCCACATGCAAAAAAACAACTAGCATGGTTAGGAATGTAAAAACAAATTAATAATTATCCAATAGTCCTATGACTTTACATGTCTCCGATATCTATGAGTGTGTATGTCACCTAATTTAGTAACGTGTTACTTAAAAACGAATTCCAAATAAAGGCCTTTGTATAAATAGGTTGGAGAAAATGTGACACATTAACATGTTCTTTGGGATCGTAGAGGTACACGTGCACGGTGCAAGGTAGCATCTTTTTCAAGTAGATATTCCCAACTAAAACTCTAAAAGATTATCGGTGTGTCCCGTGCAGGTTCATGATCCCATCCCATATATGATACTTAGTTTCAGACCTCTGGATCACATAAAATATGTTACAAGTCATCTACATAGGTTTTTATGCCAATATATATAAGGAACTCTCTTCTTTTTGGTCGCTAAGATTAATAGAGTTCTATTTTAGTTAAATTCACTGCTCAAGGCAACACACCTATTTTATCCTTCCTACCTCTCCTAAGACAAAATAAAACCAACATTAGGGGAACACCACAAACATTGAGAGAATAAAGGAAGTTAAGTTGTTTTGAAATAGTTCTAATAATTAGAAGAAAAAAACTTCATTTTTTTGCCTAGCTTGTTACGGCCTTACGGGAGAGCGGCTTCGAACGCAAGATAGGATGGTGGCTTGGGACAATAATCCAATTATCCAAATGCAACAAGTGTGATCCAAACGGACTCACATGGACACCAATTTCTTAATGAAATTTCTTTGAGCAGGTTTGGAGGTCTCTAAATTTTCTTGCTAAAACTGAGTGTATTTCTGATGTATGGGTTGAAATGGTCCAGTACTTTCAGCTAGAGTAAGGGTAACATGATTTGGAGCACCGATAGAAGACTGCCATTGGCTGCTACAGTCTACTTTATTTGGCAAGAACGTAACAATCGTTTATTCAAGAAAGGTAATAGATCGGTTTTAAAGTGGCATGGTAAAATGTACAAGTCGTTGGTAAAGCGCTCAAGCTATGTGATGGAGGTAGCAGATACATGGAACTTAAAGAATTTAGATGAAGATTAAAGCTCCTTTTATAAATTATGTTTTGTTATTAATTATCTAGGTTCAGTTTCTAGGGGGATGTCCTTCGAACCGATCGTTTTTTTCTTTGGTGGGAGTCCTACCATTTCGTATTGTATATAGATTTTCATAATCAAGAAAATTTAACCGGGCTTCCACTCCCTGCCCCCAATGAGTTAGTCATGCCATATGAGCTTATCATATTATAATAAACTTATATAAGCCTACAACTCTCAAAATAAGCCGGGAAAGTGGGGCTTATGAAATATAAGCCGAAACACAAATAAACTCATAAGCCACATAATGATATAAGCTTAAACAAACACCCCCTATGTGTATCTCCTTATCACAACTCATTTCGCAATCGCATATAATCTATGGTAACATTTATATCTCTAACTGTCATCAACTGAATTAACAATTTGATTAAAGTTTAACAGAAATGAAGCAGAGTAAATTATGATAATACCTGTGGATGATTGAGTTTGATTCAACCAGATGTTTGTTTGTTTGTTTGTTTGTTTGTTTGGTGTGGAATAAGCAGATGTGCAGAGTGTTTGGTTGTCTTTTAGGAACAACTAAAAGCCACTCATAAGCTCGTATTACATACAATAATTTAACATATGCCCTTAAAAACACAACTAATTTCATATATACCCAGCTAAATTAATAAATACTTCATATTGTTATGAATATATTTATTATATTGATTGTACACATTAATCATCATATTCATGACCTTTATGATTAGTCTTGTAACACCCAATATGTACTTAATACCATTCATGTTAAGGACCCTATAAATAGAGGTACCTAATGTAATGTGAGAGACACCAATAACAAGTTCTATCTTTCTCTCTCATACTCTCTTATGTTCCTTTGATTATTGTTCTTATTGTGTTAGTAGGTCCGTTGTTTCACAACACGTTATCAGCACGCTCTAAAATTTTGTTCGGTTGATTTCTAAAGGTACGTTTTGAACCCTTCATGTTTTACGTCTTTATTCCTCATCCACTTAGTTGACGGCAACATTAGTTCTGTTTTGATTTGTTTACTGACTGATCTTTTGTTTATCAAAATCAAAAATTCTTTAAACGACAAAATTATATTTTTTTTAGTCTTGTTTTTAGTCTTGTTAATTTTACTTGATCATTAGGGTATTAGAATATGACTATCAGTGGTTATCTATAATAACTAAATAAATAAAACTTAGTGTTCGAAGTTTAAAATAAAGTGATACGTAGAGTAACGTATGATTTCATGTCATATAGGAGTTATGATTTTTATTTTTTTTACCTTTGTTTGATGTTTGTGTTGGACTATTCCATCTACTAGTCATCAGCTGTGCTTATAAAATTTGTTTACTTTAAAAATCTTATCTAATATATATTATTTAGTTTGAAAGTTTTACTTAGTGTCATTGATTTATGGCTATGTTAAATTGTATGGGGCAGAATTGTTTTGTACCTATGATACTTGTCTTGCAAGTGAATAGACTTATAGGTAATTATCATCATAATTGTGTGCCCGTATATGTTTAAACTGTTTGATATTGTGATAACCATATATTCTTCTCATAAATTTGATTTGATTTCTTCCAATCTCGTATCTTATTTAAAAGAAAGGAATTTATTGGAGGTATTAATTTGTGACTACTCATCACTATTGATCAATGGTGATTGTATACTACTTCATAAGATGTTATTCTTTTTAGCAACATACTTAATTTACTGGGTGCTTGAATCCTTAGGAACAAAGTCCTAAACAACTAGGAGTTTTATCTCGGTCTATTACTATTTTAATTATAGCGGTGTTAACTTTGCGCTACCATGAACGCTTAATGACTCAATATATAAATAGTGTATGTTAAAGATTTTTCTTGATGTATTGAAGATAAATATGAAATTGCGTTTTGATCTGGTTTAAGAGATTTTATGATTATGTGTCATGTGCAATTTATATGTAAACTAAGGTAGAGTTGTTTAGAAATTATACGCATTTTCCGAAGTTTTGTATTTTCTGGTAGTTATTGTTTAACTAGAATAAAATAAAATAAAATATAGAAATATACTCCATAACTTAGAAGGATTATTGTTTAGAACAAATATGGCGGCAACATGCGTAGCTCTATGCTATTATTATTTTTTTTGTTATTTACGACATGTCATATCCTAGACTGGGGTTTATTACTCTAGTTTCGTATTCTAGAGATTGTGATCCAAATCCAACACTTGACTTTTTTTTTTTCAAATTGGTAAGGGGTTACAGAAACATTATTATACTTTTCTTGCATAGGCATGAAGTTTTTATTTAATACAATCTCAAAAGACATGAAGCTTCGATTATTAGTTGGACATTATTCAATATTTAATCAAAATTTGAATTTTTAATGTTATCCTGACGTTGCATTTTTGCGTAATTTGGTTTAAGATACCGTTATTCCTTGTGTCTAGCTGCGAATGTTTAGTTATATGACAATGGTTTCGAAGGCATATTAACAAAGCGAATAATGTATTATTAGAATCATTGTAAAACTATTTTGTTAGTATAGATTTTGATTACGTTTAATAAGCATTAAATGACTTATCGTTACGCATGGAATAAACGATGACACGTAAATGCCCAAATTTAGTTATAAATCACTGTATATGTTTCAATATGAATATGAATCAGGGAATATATTGAATATAAGAAATTTCTTTGTTGGCTCAAATTATGCGATTGAGCTAAAATATATATGTGACTTATTTACCATGTGATATTTATTTGCTTATGAGACTTGATTAATTGATTAATGGTATATGTGTATTTTACAAATAGTACAATCTCATGTTTTATTCATTAATAATGTTATACGCTAATGTGATGTAGTATTAAGTTTTTCAAATTATTCGATTTTTACATAAAAGTCAAGTGCAGTTGAAGCACATGTGGTCATAAAGTATAAGTTTATGAGCCAAGATTGTTGTATTAATTGGCATGACCGGTTAAAACATCCCGAGTCAATAACGATGCGAAATGTATAAAAGAACCATTAGTTCTTCAAGATTGATTTGTTTGTTATAATTGTTCTCAATGGAAGTTAATTGTTCATTTATCACTACTAAATTAAAGTAAGGACTTTGTCCTATGAAGTTTTGGAAAGAATATAACGGGGATGTATGTAGGCCTATACATCCGCCATGTGGATCATTTTGAGTTTTAAAATCGATGCATCGTCAAAATGATTATGAAAGACGCAACTTAAAGTAAGCGTGTTTAGTGGCTCGACTTATCATATACGAGCATGGTTTTCCAAATTATATCTTTGAGAAAGGTGGTGAATACTTTCAAGTATTGGGCGATTATTGGAATAAGTGTTGAACTTTATGTAGCCCAGGTTCATATGCGAATTGCTTTTGTTGAAACATTTATAAAACGTCTTCAGTTGATTGCAAAGCCAATAATTGTGAGAACAAAACTGTTAGTTTATGGGGCATGTAATTTTAAATGATAAAATATGAATTCGCATCTTGCCAACAATTATAATGAATCCTCCCCATTAGAATGGTTTTTGGTCACAAACCATATTTCCCAC
>LBNU01030860.1:10069-66598 GCA_014162995.1 Artemisia annua | reverse complement strand
GTTTTTCATTTGTTTTCAAACATTTTGCATCTAGAACACATAAAACACACTTTTGGAATATTTTCACTATTTTGATGCATTATTTGGTGTTTTTGGATGTTTTGGCAGTTCAGATGATAGAAAAATGATGAGTATTTACACACTCATCATACATTTATACCCTCACAGGGATGAAAGTGTAAGGGTAACTGTAAGGGTATAAATTTCTTGCCCTTATACTTCAATTTATTGTGCTTACACTTTTCACCCATGCGAGGGTATAAATATCCAAACACAATTAATTGGAGTGTCACAATCATTTGGTGGAGCGCGCAAATTATCTCACATTTTATAATATGAATTGTTGGTTAAATTTCTAAGATTATATTATGTAATTCATTCGTCCAATAATAAATGTTCACTTTTATAATGTATAAAGTTTTAGTAAATTTCATTAACTATATTTTTCACCAATCAAATAACATATCTACACACTAAAGTCTCTTCTCATTGCTTGAAATATAAAAAAGACATTTATTTTGAGACATCCCAAAATCAGTGGCGGAACTTGAACCTTTTTTTTAGGGGGCCGAATTTATTTTGGAGGGGCCGAATCGGAGATTTGTTTGTAACCTCAATTAAATTACCCGTAAAACCTATAATATTTACACTAGGTGCCGCAAATTTTGGGGGGCCGGGGCCCTCCCCTGCCACCATAAAGGTCCGTCCTTACCCAAATTAATAATGTGAACATTTAATTTGAGACGGAGGTAGCAAGTGCTTATGAATTAGGGTAAACTGCAAAAAATGTCCTTAAACTTTGCAAAAAATTCCTTTTACAAAAAAATTGCAAAAAGTGTTCCTGACCTTTCGGGTTTCTGCAAATAATGTCCTTGAGGTGTTACTGTTCATACAAAAATGGTTTTTTTGGCCTAGCGCTTGTTAGGAAATCCCGTTAGTGACCTGTGAAATGACTATTTTACCCTTGCCTCAAGTTAGTGGCCTATGAAATGACTATTCTACCACCACATTTATCCGCACACACTCAATTTATCCTAAGATACGTTTACTTGTGTTCTTCCCCAAATGGTAACATAAAAATCCCAGGTCTTCATCCCAAAAACATTATCCACACACACTCAATTTCTATTTCCTCTAAAGTACATTTACCAATTGTCCCGACCCACACCCTGCTTTAGATCCGACACTTATATCCGTCGATCTCTTGCTTATATTGTCGTGGTTTGTTGATGTCCGCCCGATCTGAGCTAATGAACAGTAGAATGTATAGTGCACTCCACCTCCTGCTACTCCACCTCCTGCTTTAGGGTTTGTGGTTGTTGTATGAAGGCCCCCTGTTGCGTTGTCTTGCTATTTGATGTTGTTTATCTGCCTGGCGGTTTCCCTTTCTCTCAAAGGTTTTTCGGTATGGCGGTTCCTCAATCTCTCTCGCATAAGATTGTGTCTTTTGATTGATATGTGAAGGTAATGAATCAATATTTCAATCATAATTAGTTCGGTGTGTGTAATAGCAATGAATTTGGTCATTGGTTTTTTATTTTAACCTTTTCTGATGTGGGTTTTCGGTATAAAAACCAAATCTTGACCGGTTAGGGTGAAGTTGTGTGGTTGTTCTTATGCTTTGGGAGAAATATAGGTTTATTAGTTCGGGTTACTGTTTCAAGATTAAGGGCATGATATACCGATGTTCTGTGACTGAGGATTAGGCTGCTATTATATTGTTTGAGGATTAAGGATTACTTGCACTGATCGTTAATGCTGCTCGTTCATCCAAGTTAGTACTGCTCTTTATTAGTTAATACTACTACGAGGTTTTTAGTGATGCTTGGTTATTCCAGCTGCTTGGATTCCATGTTTATATTAAAAAAATGATTTTCGAGGGTCATCTTCTCAGTGTCTATTCTCTTATTAATGATCTTCTCAGCATCTATTCTCTTATTAACGACAGTTGTCTATAATATGTTGAGGTTTATCGAGCTTCATGTTATTGCTGCCCAAATGCAAACATGTTGTACTATCCTGGATAACGGGTCAAAATGCAAACACGTTTGCACTAATGAAAAACTTATGTAAAAACTCATGCGTAAACAAATATATAATTATATAAGTATTAAAATTTAATATAATTTTATTGAAAAATCTTAAATTTTACAAAAGTGTAAATTTATAAATTGTCACAATATTTAACTTCAAACAAAAGTTACTTCATGCATGCACGCGTTCTAAAACTGGTAAAATGCTAAAGTTTATTATTGAACAATAATGAGAACTATAAAAAATATTTTCCGCTTAGAGTATATTGGTAGCGAGCATTTAGAAGCTTTTTGAAGCAACTAACAACTAACACTAAGCGTATTACACAAAATGCTTGTTTGGAAACAAGCAACTAACCCATATATTTTTTCTAAACGCTCTAAATCAAAATGTTATTTCTAGCAGCATTTACAAGCAACTAGCGTTTTTACTTAATGATATGACTATACAACTATGTTACCAAACACTTTATCAAAACAAACAGCTACTGCTTTTCGCTGATGCTTAATGTTACCGCTATCTTCTCCATGTTTGCAAAAGAAAGCCTGTATATATGTTTTTTAAATGAGAGTCAAAGCTAAACATAATAAAGTTGTCATCATGTATAAAGATTTCATAAAGTGAGAGATACGTATCTGTGACTATTTGTCACTTGTGAATTCTGTCCATCTGAACATTTTTTTTTGTCAAGATTGTATTTGACAAATTATTGATAATCATATCTAAAATAACATGAAAAGTGCTCGGTTATTCAGACTTGGATACAGACAAAAGAAAGTTCAAAGTGATGATCGTGAAGAAGTGTTTACACTATACAAATTTCGGTATGAACTATGAAGCACAAGCTTCTGTAAAATATTTTAAACTGTCAAAAGCTGTCTTTTAAACGTGTATCGGATTGAATAAAGATTTGCTTACGTTAATCACAGATTTCATGCTTGAGACAAAATTATTAGATTATTTGTAATATGGATGATTAGTCTTCTATTTCCATATAAACCAAAAAATAGTTGTTAGTACTGTTTTCTAAAAAATAAAATAGTGAAACGCATAATCGTAGATGCCAATGACATTATGGAAGGGAATAGAACGTCCTTTATTCTTGGCTTTTGTTAGGTATCTTCTCTTTAAGAATCCAATAACACAATTTTACTCAGTGCTCACATTCTGTAAAAGAAATATTATTTAAAAAGAAATTTATCCTAGCTATTGGTATCATATATATATATGCACATTGTTGCTTTTCAAATAAAAAAATATATATGCACATTGTTATATTTTATGGTGCACAAAGTATATGGTTGGTACATCTTCAAAACACACAAGAATGCATAAAGTTTATCAATGTTAACGTAAGTTTTGTACGATATTTATTAGTGATAAGGCATGCATGACTACACAACCATAATAAATACACATCTGAATATATATAGTACTCTACGAAATAAAGGAGTTGTCCTTTTTGATGATTTTATAAAGCAATATTGGTCAAATTCAAAAACAAAATTTGGGCAAAATAACAGTTATATTGGTCAAATTTAATAGCTTGAAATTTGAATCATAGGTAATACTGTAATAGCGATTAATGTGTTGTTAATAACCAGACAATTAATAGTGTTGATGTTAGTGCTAATCCTATTCCTTATTAGCCAACCTTCCAATGATAATACATCTGTCATTATAGTCTAGTTAGAAATAAATGAGTACATTTTAAAAGGATGATATAGAAATATGGATTTTGCTAACAAATGCTAACTGGACGGAGATTAAGATGTAGTTAATGAACACAAATTTTTTTAATTAACAAAAAAATGCATTAAATACACATTAAATGAACTTGTAAATTACTATATTTGAACATGATTTTCACTTGGATGAATTAAAAAATTCCTTTAATAAACAGATTAATCGATGCTCAGTGGGCAGATGTTAGCAAAATCCTAGAAATATTTGTTACTATGTTTTTTAGTTAGTACGTTTTTATAGATTTAAACACTTGAAGAATAATCCGCAAAAGGTGTAGATTTGCGGGAACACTCTGACCCCGGGTTTCTTTTGGCACCAGCCATTATCCATCAACTAGGAATAGCTCCGGCAACTCTCCTGACGTAATGGGGCACCAACTGGAGTGAACACCTGAAGAATATGATTTTAAAGAAATAAAAATTAAACCTTTTGTTACCAATTTTCATATAAACCTTTTGTTTTCTTTTCTTGTTACACAAATAAAAATTAAAATATATAATCAAACAAATATTTAGATGATAAAAGCTAGAGGGGCGCTGTCTCTTTTTTTACCGGTTGCTTTTATACGAAGACTAGGTCAGAAAGAAAGACTGAAACATAGCAGAAAGTGATAAAGAAAAGGGCATCAACTTCTTCCTATTTTTTTGACTGTCTACTTGCAGTAAAATTAATATAAAACCTTTATTTCATGTGAATCAATAAACTTTTTCTTTTTATGAAAACGGGGTGGTCCATGCATGCATGACTCCATGTTGAAAAAGTTTCACTCCCAAATATAACATGAATCAGTACGTAATTATGTTAGACACTTTTTTGGCTCCCACGAGCATATTAACATATACTAGCGATTTATGTTTCAAATAAAAATCGATAAAGTTTGTGAATAATTTACTTTATTGTGTAATTTTTACAATACTAGCTATTTACATTCACGAGGTTGGAGTGGTGGAAAATTGCTTATATCACACCTCGTGAACGTATGTAATGCAAAAAGTAATCAATTTATTACGAGTAGTTGTTGAAGTCATGGGATTGTTTCGTTCGATGAGGTCAAATCAAATGCCATAATATTTATATCATCAATTTATACAGATGAGAAACTATCTTTATATACTAATACTACTTACACTATAATATATACGTTTAAGCTTTTAAATGCTTCGAATATATAACCCATAATATTTCAGTAATGATTATGAGTATCAAGTATCAACAACTAAACGAAGTATGCAGACAAGTATAGTGAGACGTATTATGTTTTTGCAACAAAATATGCCAATGGTTTGTCTAACGAGTGCCTATAAGATATTGGTTAGATGTTATTAGACAAGTATAGTGAGACAAGTATAGTGAGACGTATTCATACACATTAGTTAAACATTTAAATTACCATAATCAAATTAATACGTCCAAACAAATTAATGAACTCAATGTTTCTTTTTTTCATATGTCCAAACAAATTAATACTCTATGGGCACTCGTTAGACATACTCAATTGTTAACTTATTAAGCATCAATGTATCGTAATAGTATTAAGTATGTAACATTGTGTTTATCATTTATTAGATCTCTTTAGGGCCGTTTTTAGGAGTGTGCAAGTGGTGCTATTGCACAAGGCTACCACTTGACGAGGGCCACAAAATTCCATGCACTTATATTAGATATATACACAATATGAGGTTTGAATTTAATTAATTCGCGTATTACTGATGCATGTGTATTTTGTTTATGTTTAAAGTCACTTTGTGATGATGGCACGAGGCCACCAAAATCCATGAGACGGCCCTGCATCTTTTTTTCTGTATGTTCTAGCAAATGCTATATGTTCAAACAACAAATGGATCGAGTATATAACTATAAAACGACTTCAAAACTGATACTCCGTATTTTCTTAGCGAACATGGTTGTCTTCTACATTTTGATATGTCGGAAAGTGTGGACACATTTTTAAAGTAAAAGAAGCCCATAAAATAGGGTGTATAGTGTATGGTTATCTTCCCAGATTTTGGTCCAGTGTTTTGGTAACGTGATGTTTGGTTTGCTAACGGTCAAACCCATGTTGCATGTGTGGTAGAAGCATGTTTTCGATTTGTAGGTCGAAACTTGTCGAATATCGTTCATTAACAAACCTCCATGATATTGGTGACCCTTTTTGGCGTTTTGTATTTGCTCATAAATTATTTCCTTTGTTTAAACGTCAAATCACAGCTAAACAAGACATAAAACCTAATCCAAGTATACAAATCTAGAGTTGGTAACATGTTTTTTGGATTCAATTATAAACTAAATTTTAACTACTCCTAGCTGTCAATGTATACCGATACGTACTATTAGAAAATGTAAAATCATGGATAAAATATTTAAATGATGTAATAAAAATAAACTAAAATTAAAAGGTGAGATTGATTCTTAAATATAAATAGTGTCAAACTAAGTTTTGGAACAAAGAAAGTACATTTAAACCCTAGGGGGACATCCTTCAATCAAGCTTTAACTTTTCCACAAAATCTAGAGACACTAACAACTCCACTGATAACCCTACTATTGAATTTTGTTTGTATCTAATTTTAGTTTTTCTTGTAAGTAAAAAGATTGAAAGATTTGACATCATCAATTATATGTAATTATGTATGGGAATAAATAGCTTGGCAGGCTTTTTCTTTTCCATTAAAACAATGTGGTGCTATGGAAAACCAATGCTACCAAAATATTTTTGAGGCTTTTACATATTTGCCCATTTTACCTTTATAGGTTTTGTAATTTTGATAACTAAGGGAATATAATTTGATGATATGATTGACACTTTAACGGTCTTATAAAACTATATCCATGTTTGAGAATCTTGATAAAAGTAGTTTCCATAACAAATTGAAAAAGACATTCACCCACCGTGGGGCTTTGAACCAAGAGAAGAAATCAACGAACTCTTCTTTTTAGAAAAAAAAAAAGAAAGTAAAGTATCAAATAAAAAAAGACAAGATTTTGTGGAACATAAATTTCCCTTTTGATTTATCATAACTAGTAAGATAAATCACTACAAAATGTCACAGAAAACAATATTCACAACCCTACAATAATTTTCTAAAACAGTAAAGTAGCTCAATGATAACTAGCAAGTTGCAACTTTCATAAGAGAAAAAGAAAGGAAATTTGTTTATAATAACTTGCAAGTTATTCCTCAATTATATATGTATATATATATTTTATTCATCCGTGATCGATGATAGCCCAATGGCGAGGAATAAACAACGTAAACTAGAGGTTGTATGTTTAAATCATGTTCTCGTGTCCCTTTAGTCACAATGTCACGTAATTTACCTCATCATGCATGTCGGATGTGAAAGCGGTCAACTAGGGCTGCAAGAGGGCCGTTGTTTTCACGCCTCAAAAATTGAATCATATTAAGTATCGAGACATCACTCAATTATTAAATAACTAGGTGGTCAAAGGATAACACTCTAGATATGACCGTTATATTAGTACACACTTAAGTGAAAAAAATAGTAGTAGTGGTCAAAGATGTACATAGTTTATCTAATGAACACATTAATCACTTTCAAGTGAGAACTACTTAAAGTGATAGTACAAAAGAAGACATGATCCAGGTGTATGCCATACAAAGTTAATGGTAAGAAACAAAATAGACTTTGATAATCTAACGAATATATGTTATAAATTGGGTTAGGGTTGTGATGATAATATTGGATAATCTTCTTAGATCGTGTATGTCTACACTTTCTGAATAAAGTATTTCGACCATTTAATTAATGTCCGGGTACAACGAAATCTTTACGGAGATAATTCAAGAAGAACATACAAGTATTTCTAGGCACAATATATACAACTAAGCAAAACAAATAGATTATGTTAGGATTTTTGTACGTTCAAGTGAAAAAATGAATATGTTAAGTAAGAGATTCTATTTGACAGTTAGAGGCGGTTAAAGTCGGTTAAAAACCAAGAGTCGTAACTGTTATCCTAACAGTCACACGGTTTGGAAAAAGGCGGGGAAACAAGTAAGTAATTTGGAATACTAAATATACCGTTTGGTTCGGGGAAATCGTGATTACTTAAAATAGTCGATAACACACTAAAACCAACAACAACATGTGCATAGCAATTTACCATCACAACTCAAAATACAAGACATTGTGCCGAAAAATGTCAAACCTTAGCCTTGTTATATGGAGTTATTAACAGCAATTTGGACCCATTATCCTGCATTGCTATCGGAACGGGTATGTCTATCAACAATTGAGCGGAATCATATATGCCGTATCATGTTTCACCAGCCAAGATAAAAGGGTACATCGACGTAATCTGGGCTTACCTTTCAAGATGAACAACAAACTCTAGTCTTACTCTATTTAGTCGAACAGTTCCTACTCTGGAAGCTCTACTTGTTCCTTACCCTACAATTTATGTAAGGTAATAATATATGTAATTATTGGTTTGCGAAAAGTAACCAGCAGCATGGGCGTTAGCACAACCTAGTGATAGTATTGATTTAGATGCACTAATCTTTTATATCTTAGGATAGATTAGGTATATAATGTACGAAGAAATGAATTCTTTCTAATGAGGCTATTGAGGACCGAACTCTATTATGATGGCAAGATCAAGAACGATGCTTGCTACGTATCCAAGAACTATACCAATCACACTCCGTGCAACGGATGATGAATCAACATCCACATCAATCTAAAGAAAATAGTACGAAAAGTTACAAGATTTGTGGATCAAAATTTCCCGTTTTGATCTATCATAACTAGTAAATTAAATCACTACAAAATATCACAGAAAACGATATTCACAACCCTACAATAATTTTCTAAAACAGTAAAGTAGTTCAATGATAACTTACAACTTGCTTAAAAGAAAAAGAAAGTTTATTTTGTTTATTTTTTATTTTTATTTTATTTTATTTTATTTTTTAAATAATAACTTGCAAGTTATTCCTCAATTATATAGTATATGTTTTTTCATCCGTGATCATAGTCCAATGGTAAAGAATAACAACGTAAACCAGAGGTTGCATGTCAAAATCATGTTCTCGTGTCCTTTTAGTCACAATGTCACGCAATTTACCTCATCATGCATGTCAGATGTGAAAGCACTCGACTAGGGCTGCAAGAGGGTTGTTGTTTTGCACGCCTCAAAAATTAAATCATATTAAGTATCGACACATCGCTCAATTATTATGTAGCAACGTACTAGGTGGTCAAAAGATAACACTATATATGACCGTTATATTAGTACACACTTAAGTGAAAAAAACAGTAGTAGTGGTCTAAGATGTACATAGTTTATCTAATGAACACATTAATCCCTTTTAAGTGAGAACTACTAAAAGTGATAATAAAAAAATAAGACATGATCCAGGTGTATGCCATACAAACTTAACGGTAAGAAACTATATAGAGTTTGATAATCTAATGAATATGTGTTATTAATTGGGTAAGTGTTGTGATGATAATCTTAAATAATCTTCTCAATCGTGAATGTTCACTTTCCGAATAAAGTATTTCGACCCTTTAATGTCTTGATATCATGAATCCTTAATGGGACAATTCAAGAAGAACAATTATTTGTAGGCACAAGAAAACTAAGTAACTCAAAGATATTGTGTTAGGATTTATGTATGTTCAAATGAGACAATGAAGAGGAATAGTTATGCAAGAGCCTTTATTGAAATTCATAAGTTTTGTGATAATTTGGTTTTGGTTGTTCCAAAGCTTAATAGAAGTTGATATACGAAAGAGTCTATTCGTATTGAATACGAGTGGGAACCCCCTCACCGTGGTACTTGCTTGTTATATGGTCATTCTCTTGATTATTGACTTAAAGCTGCTCCTAAACGTGTGGTGAATGGGACAGATAAAGGCAAGGGTCAGAGTTCGAGTGTATCAAAGAAGAGTTCAAATTCTAATGATGGGTTTATGGTTGTGAAGCGGAAAGCAGCTAATCCAAAGAAGTTTAATAGTGTATCAATGAAAAAGGTTGAGTATAGGAATGTTGCACCAAAGAATACAAAGGCTTATAATTCAAAAGACAACACAAAAGAGGTTTCTACGTCTAGATAACCGAAAATGGATGCTAAATTGGTAAGTACTTCTAATGCATTTAGTGTTCTATGTGAATTGGATGAGGCTTCTAATGTTAACGTAGAAACTAGTGGTAATGTCTCTACACGTTTGGTTGGTACGATATCTGGTGGCCCAAGTACTACACCTTTGGTCGAAAGGATATGATTAATGAGCTGGAAAGTCAGATGATTGACGGAAAGCTTGTGCTAATGGATGATGATGGGAAGCCACTAAACCTTGTAAATCAATGCTTCCTAGTTCTGAAAAGGTTGTTGATCTGGATAATACGGATAGTGATGATGAAGTGCTTGAGGTCTACGATGAAACTGCTACTTATATGACATCTATGAGTTCCAAGGTTAATTAAATATCTAAAAGTGGTGGTGAGCAAGAGTTTATACGAGCAGTGGAAGGAGGAGACCTATGCTGAAAATCCGTATGATGATGATGATTTTGAAGACTGTGGCTTAACTGAATCCCAAATGGCGTATACTAATACTTATGACATTAATCTCCGTGGTCAAATTAAATAGGGTTTATTTTAGGTCACATAAGTTTGACATGTCATTCTTATGCTAGTTTAGGTATTAAGCAGAACAGAAGCGTTTATTTTGCCTTTTTGGGATGAGATGTGGGACTCACCCACATCCTTTGTTTTCTATTTGTTTTTTTGGCATAAAAAAAAAAAAAAAAAAAAAAAAAAAAATCCTTAACGTAAGAGATTCTTTTTGACCTGTTATACCAACAGTTACACAAATTTGGAAAAAGGTGAGAAAAATAGGTAAAGTATTTGGAACCCCAAATATACCATTTGGTTATCCCATGGCGCTCCCTTAAACCGCCATTGCGACATTGTCCCAGACCCCCAACACAGCTCTCCCTTCACCCCAACCCGCTCACTTAGGAGCATCGACCCTCCAATAAGGGGCCATCTGCCACTTGCCATTGGCGTTTTTGTCTGTTGATGAACATATCGCTCAAACCGAGTGTGCGTTTTACCTCGTGTAACTCGTATCCGAGAATGATACGCAAATCCCATTAGTCTCTAATCAGATCGCGCAATTATCTACAAATAGTGATAACACTAAACACCAACAATATGTGCATAGCAATTTGTTGGAATAATGGTTAAGTATTAATACTTAAATGTCTAGAATCGAACACGAGACGCTCGCGGATTGACACATTGCAAATGAATATTAAGGAAAAATAATAAATGTATTTTTATATTTTATTATTAGGACCACAAGTACTTAACGACCGTTAGTTGTTTACCGTTAAACTGACTAACGGACCCGTGTAGAGTACGGAAATTAAGGAAAGTGTTGTGTTTAAGAATTTATGGTAACCCAAGAAGGATCAGTAATCCTCCTTGGGACAAGGGGGCGGCCAATATATCCCTTAAGGGATTTAGGTTTCCTTGCTGGTGACCAAAGTTACTTAAAACACTATATAAACAAACCTTACGGTTCAAATTGTTTTTCACACTCTTGAACACACAATTATCCCTAAAGTTGTTTTCTCTCTTCCTTCTCCTCTTGGCCATTCGTACATCTCCTCCCCTAAAGGGTTGTGGATCGAATTTGTCTATCAAAATTATTCTTGGTGTAGTTTCTTGCAAAAAACCTTAATACGGGTTTAATTTTGTGTATACTAATGAACGAGGTAACAACACACTATTGTTGTTTATCAAGAGATCGAATACAAAACTGTAAGGGGTCTATCATAGATCTACCCATAAACCCTAATTTTAGGGTTCATCACTTGTTATTCCAATTGATCAAGAATCGATACGGTACGTTCTCTATTCTATGTTTTTTAGTTAACTATTATTTGTTATACGTGGATCCTACGCTTCCGCCATCTTATTGCTACTTGATATTAGTATTATTATATGAATAGTCATGATTATAAAATTCTAACAGTGGCATCACGACCATGTATAACATGTAATGCTTACTAAAACCATAAAAAACGTATCTTTAATTGTTTTAGATAGACACATTGTTTGTTTCTAGGGTTTTCTTTAATTTTTTTTAGAAAATAAAAAACCCTAACCCTTAATTTTATGGGGGCGGGTCGATTTCTCCATAAGCCCCTAATTTAGGGTTGTGGTTTAAATTATTATTTGATTAGTAATTAATTAGAAACCCTAGTTTGTAACATGTTTTAAGGGTTTTTGTGGTTTTATTAATTTGATTAATAAAATTGGATAGAAACCCTACGGTTTGTTAACATCATTGATGTGCTATATGGGTAATTGTTATGCATGAATCCATGAGAAACAGCATGTTAGTCATGGATTATTTATTGTTTGCAAGTAATTGTTTCACAACATTAATTTATTAGATAGATCTAAAATTGGGGAAGACTCCAATTATAATTAAAATCAATTTGCTTGTTATGTGTTACACATTCTAAACCTAAAATTGTTTTAATTAGGGTTCTATCTAATTAAGCTTGCATGCGGCTATGTGTTTTCACCGTCTTATTTATTTATTAGTTGATTATGTGTTTTCTTTTAAATTACTTGTTACGGGGTTATGTGTTTATTCAATTGTAAGCAATAACAAGGGTAGTTTTCAAAAGAAAATTTTAATTGGACTAATAATGGTGAAACCAAGTTTTGAGCTTTCATAAACGTTTAATTGATTGGTGCGACTGTACCTTGATGCCTTTCAAGGCTCAATGGCACACTATAAAGTGAGGTATAAGTTGGTTTCGCATTAAATTATGACCTTAGAGAGACTCCATTCTGTCTCTACGCTCGCCTGTGTGTCATCTTGAAACATTATTGTACGAAGCATCTTAAGGCAATGTTGTAAGTTTCTCAACGCCTCAATTAAATCTTTGATGATCATGCTCCCGTTAATGAATTGGATTTATAAAAATTGTTTTGTAAAATTTTATGTTATAAAGATGAGTGCATGCATCTTTATACATGTTTTTGACACATCAAAAACTAAATACCCTAAAATTTAAGTCACATGCCATCTAACTATAAGGGACACTTGGAATTTTTCTTTGGTATGCGTGAGACCTAGGCCAAAGATTAAGGACAAGGCAAATTTCCTAGTGAGCGTGAGACCTCACATGGATAATTTGCAGTCTCTAAGTTAGTCGACTTAAGTAAGTTGATACGTGAGACCTAGAGCTTACGGCATGAGATGGGATGAAACATGCTTACACGGCAAGTTGATGAATCAACTTGAAGTAAATCCCATAAATTTTCTAGGAATTGGAAAACTTGTTTGCCAATTATTGTTCGACAGATTAGCATCTTTTATAAAGATTCACTATATGGCAGATCAACTGACGTAGTGAAATTATGAAAAGTTGGATCCTAGGTTTTTAAGAAAATTATTTGGTTATATTAATATTTCCATGGGTATTATATTTTCTTGAAAACATGTATTATCGAAATTACTAAAATTGAATTTTGAAAATTCTTTTAAATGTATTAATGCAACATTGAACGGTAAACATAAGTTATTCTTTTCACAAGTAAATTGATCTACACCCGTATGGGTTTTTGGTTAGAATCAACTTTACGAAAAGAATAAACATAGTCTTCTTTCCATATAGAGAAGTGTGAGACTTAATCCTAATCCTTTTCATGAATGAGAAAGGTACAATAGGATAATTAGAATTGTTTATTTTCTAAATAAATAACTCATAGCAATCTTTAATAGTAAGATGATTTGCACTTTATGAGTTATTAAAATAGAAACTAGACAAATTACCGCAAAATGGTAAAAGACAAACTAGCAATTTTATCTAGTTGTTTTGTTTTGACCATTTAAAGATACTACATACAATTGTTGGTATGATAGATCTATTCAGGAAGAAATTGCATGCCCAGTTTTTTCAAGTTAATAGTTTGGAATGTGATGAATCACATTTACATAGTAGAATACATTCTTTTAGAACCTATATAATTGTTGGAATGGGTTTTTCTCAAAAGATGTAGGAAAGTAAATAGTACACTAATTCCTTTCACTGATTAATGAAACATTTACAATGTTGTCAAATTCAGTGGGAGTATTGTGTGCCTATTACTGAATAAGGGATTATTGTAATGTTCTCTAATTCAGTGGGAGTTATAAGACTTTTGTCTTGATTGTATATCTCAGATTATCTTTTGTATATCTCAAGATAATTACTTTCCAAAATATAGACATTAATATTTTCAAGGATAGTCATGTACGTTTCCTTGATTGATTGAGTGACTCTATATCTACTAGTTATGACACAAATCATATTGTTCACAATAACAAACGCGTGCGTGTTGTTTATGTGGTACTTGATGTTGTTCCATGCACAAGTGGGAGAAATCTTGATTGTGTGCAAGGTACAACACATAGTAATATGATTTAAAGGATTCTCTTAACTACATAGTAAGAGACTATAGTTCTAATATGATTAATACATCTAACTATAAGGAACACTTGAAGTTAATTTTGGGTATGCGTGAGACCTGGAACAAGATCAACAACAAGGTGAATTTCCATGTATGCGTGAGACCTATATGGATAATTTACTGTTTCTAAGTTAGACATCTATTAGAACATGTGTCAATATGATAACAAGACAACTTCAAATATTTATGTATTATTGGAATGACATAAATGCATGAAGTAATATAATACTACTTCAATAATTATGTATTCTTAGAATGACATAAATAAATGAAGTAGTGAATTAACTTGAAAATATTATTGAAACCAAATGATGGTGTTCATGATTACTTTAATTATACATGTTTATATTGTATTCTATAGTTATAAACATGAAGTCTTTTAAGTATTACAAGACTTATAATAAAGTAAGACATTAACCTGTTATGGTCTTTTAATTAAGACATATACAAGAATTCATTGAGTTGATCAATGATTAATAACGTGTAATGGGATTATAACAGTTTATGTCTTCTTATAGAAACATGAACAAGAAGTAACTTGATTAATAAGTACTTAGGTTATAAAGCATGC
The DNA here is from genome assembly GCA_014162995.1 of Artemisia annua. Classification (NCBI taxonomy): domain Eukaryota; kingdom Viridiplantae; phylum Streptophyta; class Magnoliopsida; order Asterales; family Asteraceae; genus Artemisia; species Artemisia annua. Next base: position 51,741 of record LBNU01030860.1, on the reverse strand, counting down.
AAAGTGGCTTGGAAATTCTATTTTATCATTAAGCTGATTTAGTTGGTAAATAGACAAGCTAAAAGATATAAGTTTATCTTTCATATTGATAGATTATCTGACAATATGAGTCCTAATAAAATACCACAAGTTTATGGTATGTTCGGTTAGGAGAATCAAACTTTATTGTTATTGTTTGATTAAAGATAACTATAACTTCTTTCTTCCAAAAGTTATCAAGGTTAGAAAATTGAGTATGAATTTAATATACTCAATTAGACTCCTAGAAGATTTACAAGACATCATGGAATGTGATGAATCACATTAAGTCTTAAAAATTGAAGTTCAGAATTTGTTAAGATACTTATGTGAAAGTTATTAACAAAGCATGTCAGGAACTCTCAATGTGTATTTGTAATATCCCAAAAAGAGAAAATTGGATTGTTGCTCTTATTGCTAAGTATTTATAGATAGTCTATAGATTACTAAAGGCAAGTGGGAGTTTATTACAAAATACATAATCTTCTAAAAACACACTAGTAAAGATCATGATGAGGCTTAACATGTAAATGATAAACCTCATGATGATGGAATTATCATTCATAGATCCACTTGGATATCTCAGGTATTTGATTAATATGCTGGGAATTATATGATGAAGTATTACCAAATAATGGATTGGGTAAACTACTCATATTATGAATGTTATAGATGCTGTTCATAAAGATATTCAAATTTTACAAATTTGGTTTATCTTAATTCTTAATAGTTAGAGAATGATGATGAGTTTATTCAAAGATAATGTAACCCTAGTGGTTTAAATCTTTGTTAAAACTCATATGGACAAAAATTGTATACATATTTTAATGTATGTCTTATGACAAGATTATTAATCATATTTAAGCAATTAACTATGATTGAATACTCTTTCCTAAGCGCATTAAAAATCCAAAGATGGTAATTGTCATATTTATATGAATATGAAATTTGACAATAAATATCAAAACTCTTTCTTGAATGATTACTTGAGCGAGGACGATAAGTAATCAAAAGGAGTTTATGAATTCAAATAAATCTTTGGAAGTATACAAAGTGCAATAATCCATGAATGGATAATTCATGCATCTAGGAGATTACTCTTATGTTTAATTAATAATCAATGATTTGATTTATAATTGAAATAAGATAATCTAAGTATTCCTGAAAGCTAGTGGGAGTATTATGTTTGATTTACTAAATCATATATGTTGTATAACATATAAGAAGTAACATTCCATATAAGTAAAATGTTAAGTCTTATTGGAATGAAAATTTACTTAGATGATTTAGAAAATAAAACATACAACCTTGGAACAAGAGTTTATTGTTTAATAAACTCGTGCGGTAAATAAATCTAATAGAATATGATATATCATTTTGAAAGACTAAATTGATATATATATTTGTAAAGATATAGCATGAATAAAATCTAAGTATGACTGAAGGATTTTCGTGTATATCATTTTATTGTTGTATCATGCTCAATAATTCGACAATATTTGATATCCAATCAAAGTTATTATATAACTTGTGTAATGTATATTCTAATGAAATTTGTTTCGACTTAGAATAATGATCCTCAACCTGGAATTGCTCCTAATTCTAAGTATAAACAATATGGCAAATTGTTGCGTAATTGTTATAGCCGACAATAAATCTTGAAGGATTGGAAGGCATCAAACATTACACAATGGATATTAAGTTTACGGGATTTTTAAAGAGCATATTGTAGTTTTATACAATGATGCTAGTTTAATTGAAATCACACTCAATACTAGTCATGGTAGGATTTTATCCTTGTTTATGGCCATGTAAACTCGTTGTGCTCAACTAAGAGCATAGTTGTATTATACATTAAAGAAATAGAATGCTTTAAACTTTAAACTGTTTGAAAGTTTGATTGTCATAAATTGGTGGTTGAGGATATCACACCATTTATGAAATATTATGTGGATATATATCAAATAGTTGGATTTACACATACAAGAATTTCGCTAATTAAATTCTTGAAATAAGTATTCTCAAAATTCCTATAGATCAAAGTTAGTTGATTTATGCTTAGTTAACAAGTATGATTGACATGACTTGAGGCATAATTCGTTAACTAGAATTATCATGCATTGATCTATTTTAGTATTTGGATAAAGGATGTAATGTACGATTATTAATTTCCAATGAAATAAAGTATGGTTATGTTTATTTCAATTGCTTTAATAATATATATCCTGTTTTTGCATGTTTATATCCTTGAATAATTTTATTATTCTAAAACTGTCCATTGTTGGTTAATAATATGGGAATATTATTAAGGGAAGACAATTAAGGTATTCAATGAATTGGATATTGGACTTATCCCAAACTAAATGATTTTACTTATCTAAGTAAATCATAATTAGTTATCCTCAGACTTGAGATACCAGATAAGTGTCATGAATGTAGTGCATTTCTGTGGAGCAATCTACCGCTATCCGTAACTGGTAGTTATAAGGGTTGTTTTCAGAAGTGTTGCAAAGTTCATGGGTTAGTCTTGTAGTCAAGATAGAATTTGTTCCTTCAAATTTGTTTTGAAGTTTAATACTATGGGCCACTCGTAGGATTGACAAAATGTTTGTGTGGCCACACCCAAAGTCTATCTGGAATACGTTCAGATGTTTTGGTAATTTTGTTCAATCATTGATAAACGAGAAACTGAATATTAATAAAGATTTATTTCTTTATTAATCAGAGTATTAGAAACAAAAGGATAATAATAACGATGAATCGTTAAGGGTTTTTCCAGGAAACTCAGCTCGGTTTGAACTAGGGGTATTGGAGTGTTGCAAGACGCCGACCAATATCATTTTACTATTAATAAATAACCAAGTGGGAGCTGTTGGAAATATGGTTATGAATTAATACGTAAATGTCTAGAATCGAACACGAGACCTCGGGATTGCACACATTGCAAATGAGTATTAAGGAAAAATAATAAATATATTTTTATATTTATTATTAGACACAAGTACTTAACGACCGTTAGTGTTTACCGTTAAATGACTAACGACCGTTAGACGAATATAAGGAAAGAAGTGTTTATGTAAAATTAGGAAACAAGAAAAGTTCTAGAATCCCCTTTGGATTCTAAAACCGGTCGTGGGTTGCTAAGGGTTACCCAAACCCTAACTTGTTCCCTACTCTTCCTAATTAGTATATAAACAAACCTAGGGTCATTGTTTTCACATAGCTTTTGTGCACACAATTATCCCTAAACTTCTCTTCCTCTTTTTCTTGTCTTGGCCGATCGTACATCACCTCCCAAGGGTTGTGGGATCGATTTTGACAAACCAAAATCACTCTTGTGTAGTTTCTTGCAAAACCTTAATACGGTTTAATTTGTGTGTACAAGAACGAGGTAACAACACACTATTGTTGTTATCAAGAGATCGAATAACAAAAAGGTAAGGGGTTATTCATAGATCTACATAAACCCTAATTAGGGTTCATCACTTGTTCATCCCCAATCAAGAATTGCTTGAGGTACGTTTACTATTTATGTTTTAGTTAACTTTTATTTGTTATACATGATCCTACGCTTCCGCATCTATGTGCTACTCGATATTAGTAATTATATATGATAGTCATGATTATAAAATTCTAACACAATTTACCATCACAACTCAACACACAATACACTGTGTCGAAATAGGTCAAACCTTAACCTTGTTATAGAGTTATGAGCAACAATTTGGAACCATGATCCTGCGTTGCTATAGGAACGTGAATGTCTATTGACAATTGAGCACAATCATACATGCCGTATCATGTTTCACTAGCCGAGATAAAGGGTAATGACGTAATCTGAGTTTAACTTTCAAGACGAACAGCAGACTCTAGTCTTACTCTATTTAGTCGAACACTTCCAAGAATGTACTCTGGAAGCTCTATTTGTTCCTTACCCTGCAAATCATATGGGGTAATAATGTAATTTTTGGTACACAAAAAGTATGTAGGACTTTTAAAGTTATAATATAAATAATATCATCAATAGTAAACCCTATTGATAGTATTGATTTAGATATACAAGTCGTTTATAACTTACGAGATTTTAGGTATCATGTACAAAAAATGAATTCTTTCTAATAGGGTATTGAAAGGACCGACCTCTATTATGATGGCAAGATCAACAACTATGCTTGTTACATATCCAAGAACGATACCAATGACACTCCGTGCAACCGATGATGAACCAACATCCACATCAATCTGAACATAATAGTACGAAAAATTACATGAATGTTTACAATAAAAAAGTGTCACTCGTGGTCTTTAGACATGCAACCGATCCTTTTTAATATACTAACTGGTATCTTAGATGAAATAATTGATCTTTTACCTCCAAAAAGTTGTCGTTTCTTACATAATTGCATGTAACCGCTTTACCTAATAAGCAAGCTTTTGTTCCAACTGCACGCTTGACCATCCAATATCCCTATTACAAATACGTAGCTCAATACTGGATGAAAAAGGGCTCATCATGAGGTACACAATTCCTGAATGACCCATTAATAAGTAAATGCAATTTATCACCACAAGAAATATACCTCGACAATACTGGGGATCAACTTAAATCTTGAATCACGAAAAGTGTCGGTTTCATCAATGAATCTTCCCAGCAAGGAATCCTTGACTACGGGTCTATCCGCAGCAAAGTAGAGAACTAGGTTGTAGTTTGGTTTAGCTGGCACCTTAAATCAATTGCAAATCCAGCAGTTCGTAAAACTCTTAGCATACATATTTTGCTTGATATAATTCAGTTACACAAACTAAGAGAAATGTGGTTATACACAGGCATGAGTTCTCATATCAAAATATATTACAATGTACGTGAACTTAATACATAATCCCTGAAAATTGCAATATTTTACTAGAAACAAGTCAAGAGAGCTGTTAAATTTACTATCAACATGTCTTAAATAACCTGAATATATATTAGTCAACCAATTAGAATTTGATAGATACCTGTAGGTTCATGACCAGGACAAACGGAAGCCTTTTACCAGCTTCCGACTATAAGAACATGAAACCATGCAACCATCAGTAGACATGGATAATTATATAACTATTGAAAACAAAATGATGCATTTTTATTAACACGTCAGTCGTCAAGTATTTAACCAACTATAGGACACACTACTCATTTGTAAAAAATCCTAACATTTTTGACAAAAAGGTGTTCAGTCAACCTAACCCATTTTGATCCGCACAAAGAATGACCTGTTTTGACCCACTAGCCACTACTCGAGACACACCCATTTTTCCACCCCTAGTACTATTAGAAATTGTAGTCATGTTTTGATTGTTTTCATACATACCGTATGATCATCAGTTATAATGATATGTAGAAAGATTAGATAAAAAAAAAACTTTTGACTACCTGCACAAGGCTTTTGGGATGCAAAGCCACCTTACTTACAGGACGGTCACCTTTGAACCAGTCAACTGCTATAAGCTTTAAGAGGGGATCCCCTCCGGGCACCTAAAATTATTCATTACGAAATTCATTAGCTTTTTATTAGCACAAAGTTGTTTTGATGGTTTGCACAAATCTTTTGAAAACGCGCATCTAAACATCTCCAAATGTTACAAGACTAAAATTAGTAGTAACTCACCTTAGTATTATCTGTCAAGTAAGTCTTTCCTCTTATCATAAATCCTGTACCATTTGGAGTCGTCCAACAATTGGTATCGGTCTCACTCTTTCCTTCATGCATCGAACCGTGAAACTGGCTATGATCAAGAGTAAGCGGAGATGCAAGTGGATCTAACTCACCATTGGCATTAGTATCTAATCAGATGAAATAGAAGCTATACATTAAGCAATTCGAATATATCCAATGCCTTGACCCTTTTCAGTTAAAACATAACCAAAGTTGGCCCATTCAAAATTATGGGTCAAAATTTATTCATATAATGCACAAAAACTTCAAACTGACACCTGAGGTCCTCTTTTGATCCAAGCAGGAAAGAGTCTGCTTCATACTATCGCCCTAGTAAATTAAAAGGGTAGAATTACAACAAAATCATTTGTTAAGCTACCTATACACAGTATGCACTAATGCGTAGAACTGCAGAAGTATATCAGACTAGTATATTTCAGCACATAAAATAAAAATGAGGTGAAAGTTGCATTATGAAGGTAACAACAAACCTTGCTGGCATGCGGAGACTCATCGTAATCACTATCATCATCCTCATCGTCATCATCATCTGAGGATGGACAAGCAGAAATTGCATCATAGAAGTCATCGGCAACTTCATCATCATCCTCAAATTCATTATTTGATGAAGAAACTTCCTTATTGGTTGATGATTTAGATTTGGATGCAGATTTTGCACCCATGTATGCCTTTAGACCTGAAATTTCAAAATGTTCATTTACTATTGTTATTTTAGTGATCTTTGTTAATAATTTATGTATCTAACTGTTTATTAAAATGCCATGATGTTTTTGGCCAAATTGGCAAAAGTAGCGACATACTATATATACCCAAGGATCCATCGTATACCTAGAAAACTTTTCTTAAATCTAGATTTTCTCCTAAAAAGTATGCTGATATTATAATTATGTCATTCAGGTCGATCGATAGTCACTCAAAGCATAACGTGTAAGTCTAAAGGATAAAACCTCCTTTCGTAATCACTAATGGTGTATAGATATTTGAATTTTATGGCCAAAAAATGTTCCGGGACAGCTTGAACTACACCAAAAACTTTCAATTTCTTGGCTTGAACATTTTGTGACCTTCTAATCGACCCACCCATTTGGTTTATTTGTATTAAAAATAAGGAAAGTACTAACCTGATACTTGACTCAGCAAGGCATAGGCAACTGTCTTTTCAAACTTTGAGGATTGACTAGTCTTCCATTTAGACCAGCTTTTAGATTGCACCTCTAACATATGTGTTACGAGACACTTACTGGTATTTGTTGGGGCATGCGTACTTAAGTTCCTGATCTCCCAGGTGGATGCTGATTTAAGAATTCAAAAGATGTTGGAAGAAATCATAAATGACCATATTTGGCACAAATCAATACTCATGACAAAAGGCGGCAAAGGAACAATGTATGTGTAATAGAAACAAGAAGTTCCTTACGATTAATTTTGATTCTCCGATATCCTGACTTTGGAGGTCGTTTCTTATGTACTGCCGGAAACTGCAAGAGTGCTGCATCATAGATTAAAAATGCAGTAATTAAATGAGTGTGGTTCAAGATGTGTAACTACTGCATACATATTCTTACTATTGAAGTGCCAGTGTTGTATTTAAAAGTTTACTGATGGGACGAGAATTGAGACCAGAGCCGTAAAAGTTATTTTTTGTTACGGTGTAACAGATCTTTGTTACGCCGTAGAGCTCTCGATTAGAGATTAAAATCGGCTTTCAAGTAGTTACGCTGTAAAAATGTGTTCCTTGTTATGCCGTAGAGGCGACGAAGGCAGTTTCTATTTTTGTTATTAGGAAAGTTTATTTATCTTTATTATGTTATTTACTTTAAGTAGTTATCTTGTTCTTCAAGATAACTTTTCCTTATAAGTATAGGGTTCATTATCATTGTGATTCACTTTTGGTCATCAATAAAATTGTGTTTTTAGAGTTTTTACTCCTATTAGGGTTTTATTCCCGGGAGGTTTTATCCTTGTTATCAACCCTTGGATTAGGGTTAACAAATTCGCTTCCGCGTCCTGCATTAGTTGGTATTAGAGTTTGTTATTATCTTGATGATAAGTGTGTAGAAGATCTTACATTAGTTGGCATCTAGAGTTTGTTAGTATTCTGGATGGCGAATGATGAAGATTCAAAAACTCATACAGTTGGTTGGGTATGGTCTAGAGAGTCATGGATCATGATTTTACCAAATCCATGAAAGAACTTGACATGAGTTACACTATGCTAGAAAAACTACGTTACGTGATCGTAGGTGGGGCATCAATCCACAAGAATTGTGAGGGTATCAATTATGGAGGTTCAAGAATTTGTCTAACCATAGGCGGATCTATTGACAGCCATGGGTGAAACAAATACCCGTTCAACAATATGATGGTTGATGAATGAGAGGAGAAAAAGAAGGAATGTCATGTGTCTACAACTAAGTCATTCCGTTCGAAAATCTTAATCAATATCATTATATGTTCTTTAATTATTGATGGTAGTAGTTTAAATAATTTGGTTTAAAGAAAATTGGTAGACTTCTTAAAATTACCATTGAAGTGTGTCCAATTGAGGATTATCAAGTTTGTAGGGTTCCAGTTACCATCGAGAGATTTTATAAAGTAAAAGTACTTTGTATTGTAGATGATATTGATGAATGCCATATTTTTATTGGAAGACCTTGGCGACGTGAGGTTAAGGGCAAATATGATCATCAAAAGAATCTCTACCTTTTCTCATAGGAAAGAAGGAGAATTGCTATGATTCCACCAGAAATAAAACCAGAATTATCAAAGCACAATGTTAGGTTGAGGAAACAATTTTGAAGACCAACGTTGTTGAAGAACATGCTGAGAAAATCCAAGCATTTAAAGTTACAACACAACATGATGACAAAATCTCAACTTTAGTGTTGGTGACAACAAATAAAGTTGGTACTTTGAAGACTTGTGAAGAAAAAGTTCTAGGTTTTAATGACGATGAAAAAGTGAAGGGTTTTGATTGTGAGCTAAGAACGGATTCCGAATGTGTCAATGATTTAAAAGTTTGTGATTTAGATTATGGGTTAATTGTGAAACTTGAATCGAAAAATCGAATAAAGTTTTCAAGAACAAAGAAACTATTTTTATTACAATTGAAAGACTCGATAGGAATACACAACCCGATACTTAGGATCATGGGTTGATCGTTGGGAGTGTTGTAGGCGTGTTAAAAATTATGAAGATTTTCGAGTTGATGTGAAGCGCAAGTCTACTGAAGATAAGGTTCGTCGTGAGAAGGTGTTTGAGGTTGTTGAAGCTATTTATGGTGAGAATTCAAGGGCAGATTTCTTTCAAGTGAGGGAATGATGGGGATAAGAATCGAGACCACATTCGTAAAAGTTACTTTTCGCTGCGGTGTAACACTTTGATCCATGTTACGCCTTAGAGCTCTCGAATAGAGATTAAATCGGCTTTCAAGTTGTTATGCTGTAGAGGTGACAGAGGCAATTCTATTTTCGTTATTAGGAAAGTTTATTTATCTTTATTATATTATTTACTTTAATTTAGTTATCTTGTTTTTCAAGATAACAGTTCTCTATAACCAACGGGCCTCTGGTCTAGCGGTATGGAGGTTTTACCTTCATAGGCAAGGTCTCACGTTCGAGTCTTGTCTAGGGCGATAAGGGTTTCCTTCCGCGTGCGTAAAGGGAAGGGTGTCATTGTCTTCTGGGCTGGACCCAACCTGGTTGTGTGAGCTCGCTACGCCTTCTGGGCTAGGAGCCATGTAGCCACAATTGCCGTCCAAAAAAAACAGTTCTCTATAAATATTTGGTTCATTATTATTGCAATTTACTTTTGGTCATTAATAAAATAGTACTCTTATAAAGATTTTATTCCCCTAGGTTTTATCCACGTTATCATCCCTTGGATTAGGACTGGCAAAATTCGTTTCCACGTCATGCGTCATTTACCAAATGCTTCAAAAAAGTAAAGGAAAAATGTATGGATTTTGTTTTACTAACTGTATGTTCCATCTTGATCACAAAACCATTGCCTAGATATTAAGAAATCACGCTTGCATTTCCACCTACAAGAACAACACGAGAACGTTAAGTTATTTACCTCTAATATAAAAAAATGACAAAAAATAGTTTGCGGCTCGATCGACCCAACCAGCCCATCCCAACAAGGGTTGAAGGTCAGAGTTACAAAATGATTATACAACAGGACCAAGAGGCAAAACTAGTCGATGATGTACCTAGTTAAATATCTAGGATCGTAACTTCCGTAAATAACATCAGAGTTTCTACTTATAGAATCTACTAGCTCAAGATCACTTGTCAAGACATCCCACCTGAAAGCACGAAATTGAGCTATATAATGTCTAGAAATAATTATCTTGCATAACCATCAAATTCAAAAATAGATTGATCAGCATGAGCATACTCATATTTCTGGTGTCGATGAAGGCTCAATATCTCCTCAAATACGAAAGCTGTACTTGCTTCCATATCAGCAACAGCCTTTACAAGGACACCTTTAGTTCCCTGAGAACATTGAAAAATCAGGTTATAATCCATTTCAAAAGTACGTAATATAATCCTATAAACTGGATGGTACACTAATTGTTTTAGCTAAGATTTTGCAAGTTTTTGACAGAAAGTTTTTTGGGTCAATGCAATGGCACCTTATAACCAGAAACATCCTCAAAGATTCTGACACCTGAAATTCAACATATGATCAAATAAGATTTAATAATTTTGCAATTTACATTTTCAAGAAATGGCAGTATATACCATGGGACATGCGGACACATTTCCACTCATGTTCTTCAACAACATCAGCAGTATCACCTTCACAGAACTCAACACTTGTACGGCTAGCACCAAAGCTTAATGATCTATGGACAAGTGACTCACCTACAAATGAGAGCGGATGCTTGAATATATATAAAGGAATATATGGTAGTTTTCACATTTGTATCTTACCGCGTTTTGTACTTATTATTCTCTTTACGCCCCTAGCATATTGCTTTACCCTTCGGCGACGGCCATGTCGTCCAAGATTAATTCTTTATAAATAAATAGTGTAGTGAGTCTAGTAGAAAAATATGGAACTAAAAAATGAGATGTGGTAGTTGAAGCAAGATCATGTGACATACTCGGTCTCCATGCTCAATTTATTTCTTGTATTCGAACTCTGAGAAAGTTCATACTCAGCCTGATAATGATCATTGAATGGAATAGTCGATGAGAAATGACTGTATGATTATTGATATGTGTGCTAGAGGTGACACAATGGGCAGGTCAGGTAATGAGTCAGTTTTGTATGGGTCAAAAAGGGCCGGGCCAGGTTGGTTGAGCTGAACCCTTTTTGTAAACAACTGGTTTGTCGCAGATGATTACAAATTTAACATTTTGATACTAATATGTTTAATCATTAAATTTATTTAGGAACTTATAGGCATTAAGAATACAAATTGGGTGACTTTCGACTCATTTGTCGCGTCCCTATTTTACTTTACCAGTCAGATAAAACATAACTGTAAGTGACCCAATGTCTAAGTAAATGGTCGAACTGGAGAACCGATGAGATCTTGTAATTATTCTTACCTGTTTTTTTGCTTGTTCTAAAGCTTCCATCCATTTTCGGGTTTCACCAGCTGTAGCACAAGCAATCTTGCAACATTGTTATAACACTTATTAGGAAGTAGAAAAAGTTCCACCAGTAATGTTTTATATATTATGCAGACACATGTATTTATTTGAATGAATTATGTAAAAAAGAAACATGAAAAAAGAATAGTGTAAGATGGAAAGTATAACTTACTTCACCCTTTTTCTCCTCGTCCAATCTGTTTGAGAACTTCAGAACATGAAGATCCTGAAAAAAATATAATTCAAGCAGAATGTCAACTTTCTCACTATGGGATTACTAAACTATTTAAGAATCTTAAAGATACATCAAGTGATTAGCAAAATATGATTTAAGGGACATACATCGTCATTGACCTTACGACGTCCTAACTCTTCAAGCACAAGTGTGTGGCCAACAACACCCCGCCTTATTGGTTTAATTTCTGCATTGAGCATACTAAGGTAAATATAATTGAGAACTGAAAACTATGAAGAACATCCTTGTCATTTTTCAAGTCGTTACTCTTAAAAGTTAAAAAACAATATTGACAAGACGACAATCGTAAGTAATTACTCCAACTATGAACTTATAATGGGACTCAAAAATAGTAATATGACATATTCGCATAACAAAACAACAGAAACTTTATGGATATACACTTTGATGAATAACACTTATTTTTGTGTAATGATATTGATGCCTAATTCACATGCCTAAAATTTGCACAATTTGTGTATAAATATTTCCCCCTAATTAATACTGACAGATTAAGAGATCATAACATACAGTGCTGGGATGTTCATGAGGATTACGCTTATACATCATAACATATTTCCCCTTAATATGTAGATATCGGCGATGACAATATTCTCGTTTAAGCGAACTAGTGCCCAGCTGATGATAAACCCAACCAGAATGCTCAAAAGTCGACCGGCCAACAACCTTCTCCTCCGTCGCACTATCTCCTCCTCCATTGCTCATCATCATTATCATCTACGGAGATGAAATTTGGTGGAGTTGAAAGAGAAATAGGGTAAATTAAATGGATTAGGGGATGCGTTTGGTTCTTCATGCCGATAGAATTCCCATGCATGCAGTGATGCAGAGGGAACAAAAATTTATGTGATTTTTTGGACCATTGGAACATGATGGGTGTGTTTGAGATTTTCTTTCTTGAGTAGCATATATATGGCTTCGTTATTTTATGTGATTTATGCGTATGAATATACGATTTTTATTTATTTATTTATTTTTCATTTTCCGCGATTTTTGGATATTATTATAAGGGAAAATTCTCAAAAAGGACCGTCGCCTAAGGGGCACGTCACTCTTTACCCTCTCATTTTTCAAAAGTTCAAAATTGACCAGGGCGACTGGACAACTGTACAACTCAACCATATTTTTGACAAGTGTCTTTTGTTCTTTGGGCAACTTGTACTTTTAATATACCACAATATTAAAATAAGGGACACTTTTCAAAATATGATTGAGTTGCCCAATAGTACACCGTTGTTTTTGAAACTTTTTTTTTTTTGAACTTTTGAAAAATGGGGTAAAGAGTGTTGGGCGATGGTCCATTTTGGAAATTTTCTTTAATTATAATTATGATTCACTTTTTGCTGTGCAAAATAAAAAAGAAAACAAAAATCACTTTTTGACAGTTTATATATATTTTTGTAACACATGTAAATAGTTATTAAAAGTTCGAAAAGTCGGAACTAAATGTCAAGAACTGTCGGAAAAAGATATGGTAAAATCTTCTTTTTTTTATTATTATTTTTTTTCTTTTTTGTTTTGTTAAGAAAAGTTTAAGAATATAGTATGGATGACTGTTCAAATCACAATTTGCTTTGCAGATATTCTAAACAAAACTATAATAAAACTGAAACTACAAAGACAAATTAAAGGTTGAGATGGACACAAACTCAACAACTAAGGCCGCATGATTTGTGTCTCCCCTTTATATTTATTCCTCCACCAATAGTCCATGGTATTATGTACACTATGTTACTTTTGGCTACTTATACAAATGCACACACTCATAACAACAACAATACACAATTAATACCGCCGAAGCGATGTATGGAGATATGAGATGTATATAGTCACACCCCTACCCGTGGGTAAAGGGACTGCTTTAGAAACACACACACTTATAAGTTCTTATCATATCCTTACACTTATTTCTTATCATATCCTTTGGACAAAACAGCAGTCTTGATCAAGTGGAAGGAATGTTGAAGATCATCACACAACTTCTCAGGGTCGGGTATAGTTTCTTCATCGACAGCTACCACTAAAGTCACTTTGTCAACATAACTTACCGCTTGAATGATTAGTGCCTGTAGATGCAGAAAAAAAGAACATTAACTTAAGCTTCTCCAAACCTGGTGCCTACAAATGATTTGTTGGTTACGACTAGGGGTTTCATTGCCTCACCGTGGATAGGCCGTAGAATGTTGCAGCAAGGTAGGAAACTTCATGTCCAAAAGCTGATATTTCTTCTTGTGGCCCGGGGACATTAGATAAGCAAAGTGTTGTGCTTAAGTAAATTTTACGATTGAGTTTTCCTGCAATCTGGTTATTCGTTCATGTTGTTTAGTCATTTTTAGGTTGGTGTTTTAGTTCTTCCAAAACTTTAACAATTCTGTCCAATGTATTCAGCTCCATCACCATGATGGATTCCTATGTTATGACATTAGATCATCGTCCGATTAATGAACAGTTATCTTATATGTGTGTATATAAAAACTGGCAATTACCTTATAACCAAACAACTTGATGACCATACTAGAAACGAATTCAGTCCAAATAGGCTCTAAAGAAGCTTTCTTGCGACCTATGGTGGTCTTGACATCTCTTACATAATCTAATGGATCTTCTCTGAGTCTCATGTTTAGTGGAAGTAAAACATAACCAAACTTGTTTCCCCATCCTTCATGACTGCTAGTCGTATTAGCAAAAGCCTAATCAATCATATAAACATAAAAAAGTATGATTGAATAATGATAGCATAGATGCATATATGCATGATAGGATGCTACAAAGATATAACACTTACATCGAACATAGTGGCGGCTCGCAGGTTAATTGGAACTACTGCACGAAGTCGAATGTTCTCTCCTGCTCCTAGTATAAGGTTTATGTTATGTTATTTTTAGCATCAATAAAAAAGGTTTAAAACTTGAAAAATGAATATAGCAAATTTGTTAATGGGTCATAGGATTTTTCAGGTAATATGAAAATAGTGCAGAAATAGGATACGAAGATACAAATTTTTATATATTGAAGCTCACCATATCGATTTAGGTAGCGGGATAAGCCGGCTTGTATAAACCCAACTACTACGTCGTTCACCGTCTGCAAAGTATTAGAAAAAGTTTACGAACATATATGGTAGACTTTGATTCCAATGTTGCACTATTAGAGTGTCGAGCAGAGTTCAACCTTTGGTAACATTTGTTAACTAGAAACATAATTAAGGATATATACTTGGGTATAAGAGGTGATACAAACTTACAATATCCATAGCTTTTTTCACCATCTTTATATCATCAAGGCTAACACTTCTAAGGACATAGCGCCGTGGCCTATCCTCAGTTCCTGGGAAACCTTTTAAAGGTGTTTCTGTGTCTTTTAGAAACAATGCAGTCAAGATGAACATGACAACAGCCACGAGAGAGTTCCAAAGGACTATAAATAGGGATATTAAACTAGTAGGTCTCATATGACGACTAAACACCTTATTACTGGGAAGAGTAGGCAAGGCCTCATGGTCTGAAACCTTGCGACTACAAGACAACAGAAGATTCATCAAAGACAATCCATCACCGAGCGAGTGATGAGTGCGGAGGATGCATGTGCCTGATGTCTTTGTGTTGAGAATATGTACTTCCCATAACGGTTTTGAGCTATCTAAGCTTGATCTACTAAGTTCTGAGATATACTCCTCAACGAATTTGTCAAACGACTTTAGACGTGGATCAATTTCTGGCACAATAATATGGTTATCTATGTTTACACGTGTCGGAATCCATGTGATGTTCCCATTTTGTTTAACCTGTAACAAGTAATAATCATATTAAGGATTCAAGACACTTTATGGTTAACTAAAAGGCCAGGCCTAACCATTAAGAGGTGGCTAAATGGTAAAAGGTAATTTGCGACTATTACCAACTTTATAGTTTAGAGCAAAGGGAGCAATAACTTGAGTTATGAAATAACTCAGCGCCACATCATCTTAACACCAAATAACATAACACTAAAAAACATCAGGAAATCATAACACCCAATAACATCACTTTCAGGGACCCACCTTTTTTTAAAATAACAATTTACAAATTCTACCCTCAACAATTTCATTCATTAAACATTCAAGCACTATATTATTAACATTTGAATTTTAAATATATCCCGCTCCTATTTGAATTTGAATTTTAAATATATCCCGCTCATTTTTGTATTTGAATTTCACGTGTGGGAGGTTTTGAGAAACAACCCCAGATGGGCCGAATAAAATACCTAACGGTGTTGTATGTCTTGTTTTCGTATCGTATCTGTCATTTGTGTTGTATGTCTTGTTTCGTATCGTATCTGTTATTTGTGTTGTATGTCTTGTTTTCGTATTGTAGTGTAATGTTTTTTTTAAGGAAATGAATTTATTTAAAAGAAACATACTAAACAGAAATACTTAAACGTTACATAAACATAATTTAAAAATGATACTAAATTAAAACATCACCTAAACATAAACCTAACTTCAGTTGTAGTCCGGGTGATCCCAAGTTTATGAGTTGTTGGAGTCATACCCGTTGTCATACGCAGAGTACCTTGCAAATTTCTCTTACTCTAACTGAGCTTCCAACCTACTCAGCTCCCGCTCACTCTCAGAGGCCCAGCCACCATCCTTAGCTGCCACATTTTCCTCAAAGCTTAGCTAGAAGTGATCCAGATGAGGCAGCTGTTGTTGTTGCATANATCTTAAGTTCTTAACACCAAATAACATAACACCAAAAAACACCAGGAAATCATAACACCCAATAACACCACTTTCAGGGACCCACCTTTTTTTAAAATAACAATTTACAAATTCTACCCTCAACAATTTCATTCATTAAACATTAAAACACTATATTATTAACGTTTGAATTTTAAATATATCCCGCTCCTATTTGAATTTGAATTTTAAATATATCCCGCTCATTTTTGAATTTGAATTTCACGTGTGGGAGGTTTTGAGAAACAACCCCAGATGGGCCGAATAAAATACCTAACGGTGTTGTATGTCTTGTTTTCGTATCGTATCTGTCATTTGTGTTATATGTCTTGTTTCGTACCGTATCTGTTATTTGTGTTGTATGTCTTGTTTTCGTATTGTATTGTAATGTTTTTTTTAAGGAAATGAATTTATTTAAAAGAAACATACTAAACAGAAATACTTAAACGTTACATAAACATAATTTAAAAACGATACTAAATTAAAACATCACCTAAACATAAACCTAACTTCAGTTGTAGTCCGGGTGATCCCAAGTTTCTGAGTTGTTGGAGTCATACTCGTCGTCATACGCAGAGTACCTTGCAAATTTCTCTTCCTCTAACTGAGCTTCCAACCTACTCAGCTCCCGCTCATTCTCAAAGGTCCAGCCACCATCATTAGCTGCCACATTTTCCTCAAAGCTTAGCTAGAAGTGATCCAGATGAGGCAGCTGTTGTTGTTGCACAACAACTCTTGGTGCAGATGAACTTGATGCACCATGTTGTTGTTGTTGTTGTTGTTGTTTAACCTTAGCAGATTCAACATTTTCTTGATAACTCCAACGGATCTTGTTGGAGATTTGGTCCTGTATCTGGTTGACACAAACCCATAGCGATTCAACAACAGCAGTGTCCTTACGATATTCATCGTTCAAGAACGTGTCGATCACATATTTTCTATCATCTAAGATGTCTGTGCACGCCGCGTAGCGTTCTCTAAGTCGTCGTTTCAGTTGTTTCGCAAGCTCAAACTTCTTGATGACTTCCACAATAGCATTTTGGCGATCCACGTCGCCTTTCTCGGTTTCTTTTTTGATAAATCATTGCAGTTCTTCAACGGTATATGGTAGTTTACAAGCTATTGTTTTTTTTTATTTTTTTTTATTTTTATTATTATTTTTTTTTGTGAATAACATAAGTATATTAGTGGTATTTATAAGGGTTTGAAAATTTTTTTATTTTGAAAAATATAACCGTTGTATTCAAAGGGTAAGTTTCAAAAATATATTTTTTTATTCCAAACTAACGGCTATATTTTAGGGGGTGTTTGTAAAATTTTTTTTCCTTGCCTTTCTCACGTTGCAACGCAAGTTGCCAGAATAACGTGCGTTGAAACGCAGCACAAATGCAAGCCACCTGGAAATCATGTTAACGCCATAACGTGCGTTGGAGGAGTGTCATATAGGAAAAACGCCGGTGAGGCGTTATAGCTCCCTTTGCTCTTATACTTCTTCTATGTGAAAAAGAAAAAAGAGAAACCATCTCAATGACAAAAATAAAAAAGGAGATCTATATATCCTCATATTAAATCCAACCTTAAATTCATTATCACTACTAACTCATTTAAAAACCCACATGGGGTTTTCCGCCTAGGCGAAGTGGGAAAAAAAAGAGCGAGAACCCCCGGGTTACGTCTCTGCGTACGCCGCTACAGTCTTCGTCATCCTGTTTTCAGGATTGGTAGCGGCAAGGATGATGATGGTGGTAGATCTACAACATAATTAAACTAAAATCTCACAAAATACAAGAAAACCCATTATCAAAAGTGTGTTTGCATCAGTGACAGTGGTGGTGGTTGTAGTGGCTAGTTGATGGTATTTATGGTGTGGTGGTCGTCACGAGGTGATGGTGGTTATGGCGCGGTGGTTTTACCATGTGGTAGTTGTGGTGAGGTGATAGTTGTTGTGACCACGTGGCTGTGGTGTGGTTGTCGGGTTAAGGTGATTGTGGTTGTGACGAGGGGCTATGGTGTGGTGGTTTTGACGAGGTATAGTTAAGAAGCATATGCCCAAATATCATGTAGAGATCATGAACTTCAGAACCAAAATCATGTTTATGTTGTGTACTAGTAACAAGACGACTACAAGTCGCACCATTCATGCCATGTTGTAGATTATTATGCCCAAGTTATATGTACAAGTGTTATTTTATATATGTTTCGTTTACTCACTAAGTCGCAAGGACTTACCGTTCTCAGTTTATGTCTTATGTAGGTAAATGAAGATAAGTGTTGGGGGCTTGTAGATTGTAGTTAGAAGTGGATTTTGGGGAAAAACAGTTACACAGATTAGGTGACGACCCCATATGTTTTCAGAAGTCTAAGATAGTGTAAAAAAACATATTTATATTCACTTTCAAGTTGTCTTAGTAGTGTATAAAGAAGTTAACTTAGTATGGGTAAAAAATGGGAGTGTTTGGCAAATCCTTACTTTTATAGTAGTTAGCTTCCGTTGCTCTGATATGTATAGAAATGCTTTCAGGTTATATATGTTATGTTATACTCACTCTGTCCTAAAATATAAGTCCATCTTAACTTTTCAAAGTCTTTCTTCTTTAACTTTGACCTTACCTATTTTTTCTGTGTTATATGATACTTGATGCAAAACATATAAATTATTGATTTAAATGTATTTTGATTAGTATAAATTTCATCAAGCATTATATAATACAAAAAAATATATATATTTATAGTCAAAGTTAGAGAAAAAAGACTTTGAAAAGTCAAACTTCACTTATATTTTAGGACGGAGGGAGTAATATTTTGGTTAAAGTAGATTTGAGTTGAAATGTGACCAAATATTGAAATGGGTTTATTTTAAATGTAAATGAATCTATTTTAGAGTAAAACCTCCCTTAATAGTAGTATGTAGGAAATAGGTCTTTTTAAAGGTACAAAAAGGGTACAGTTTAGATTAATACTCACCTTAAAAAGTGTGTTTTCTTGGTACAAAAAGTGTCTAGACTAATACCAACACACACACACACACATAGAGAGAGAGAGAGAGAGAGAGAGAGAGAGAGAGAGTCTATTCGGGGCGTTTCAGTATATGTCATGATTGTAACAATCCTACACCATAGTTATTTAATAGAGGGAATTGTATATATATCCCTCTAAAGCTTCATAATTGTTTACAATAGTTATTTAATACATATCGTAATATTTGTTTGAATTGTTTACCAATTTTGAAAAGAGTCATATCACTTCCTACCACTGGGATTTTGTAAATGAGCAATGTATGCAAATATGAAGCAAGATATATAGTGGAAAATTATATATGATTACACAATACATAAATTAAACTATGGTTAAGGTATTATCATTATATTTCTTTTTCATTCTTCAACCCCTTCAGTGCTTACCGAGACTTCATGACTAATACCTTGTTGGGTTTGTTCCAGTACTAGATCCATCTCAGTCGGCACTCTTCCCTTATTCTCACTTTACTCATTTTTTAATCGTACCTAAGGACCTCTACACTAACTAGTGGATTGTCCCTGGGTAGATCCCTCCTGCTCTGGCGGGATCGTGGGAACTAATACCTAACCTTACCATCCTTATAACTTCCAATAAAGTAAATGCAGGGTCGGTCATGTGGTATTGTTCTTTCCGCCTTAAAACCAATTGAAAATCAATCAAGATACTTGTGATATTTGATATCAAAGCGTTTGTACCTCAATTGTTTTTGATCTTTCAAAAATGCTCCCCCTCAACATGTGCATCAGTATTCGAAATTGTTTAGTGATGCGTGGTTTTGCAACCTTGCAAAAGGTTTAACTTCTCAAGGGATCTTGAGAAGCTTGCAATCCCCACCAGGCAGTGTACCTGACCAATGTAGTATAGTGAGTGGCAAGTACCAGGGGATTGATCGTTCTCTAGGGGAATAGTGTCGTTAGGATTGAATGCTAAATCACTAGGTCTAAAGGTGAGGGATGATTCTTTTTGTATTTTTATGTTTTTATAAAAGCAATTAAAAATCTCGGGTTTTGAAAGAGTGGGCGGAATTAGTTGCTAGTCAACTAACCCAAAAATACTACTTATGCAAATAAAATAAAATAAAATAAACAAGAAAATTAAAGTGATGAACTTCTTATGATGAGAAATGTGTTTACTTAGATTTCACTACTCCCTAGCTATCTCTTTTTGATTAATTGATTTGTTACAATTGTTTGGATGAAGGGTTGCTTTCCTTAATACCAGTCGTGGGGGCGTGTACGCCCTTCCCCAACTCTATAAGCTCCTATCTCTTCCTATGATGACACGTTTAGTATCCTATCATGGCCTCCTTAATATTCACTTATGCATTAAAAACAACCAATAAAACCGTAGTACACATCCGATTACGTTTCTTAAGACGTTCAAGCTTGTTACCATATAGGAGATCAGCCAATTTTCTTAAGCCTAACGCGAAATCAATCACCTAAGACAACCAAACAAATCAACAATCAATAATTAATAGCTAGGTTTCATTAGATATAAGCAAAAACTAAAAAACCTAAGCTAGCATGTTAATGTAAAGATAAGACAAACAATGAATCAAACAACACATAGACATATTGAATGATTAAAGAAAGAACTTATCTTTAATTGAACATGGAAGAAAAGAGGGTTTGAAACCCTAAAAATACTGTAAAGTCGGACTAGTATTTTTCTCCAAAGTTGCACACTTAATGAATGAAAAATCCAAAACTATAGATAGAATTTACAAGCTGACGGCGTCAGGTTATAAGCCCTGACGCCGTCAGGCCACCGTGATTAGGGTTCTCGGGTCACCTAGATTCAATTCTGACGCCGTCACTCTCTGATTTCTTCTGGGCCGTCTCGTGTATCATCAAAGCCAGACGACCTTAACTTATTAACACCTGACGCTGTCAGGTGTTAACTTTACTTTGGTTTCTGGGTCGTTACGTGTAAAATCCACCATCATTCCAGTATAAGGTGACGGCGTCAGCATGTAAAGCCTGACGCCGTCAGGTGTAATTTCCTGACTTTCTTGGCTTTTCTTGTTTTCATCATACTTGAGCATAAAAACGTCCGAAAAGCTCCAAAATGCTCCATTTTCCAGAAATCACGTTCCAAGTACCTAAAATGAGAAAAGGAACGATTTGAGGCAATATTTGATCATAAAATCACCATTTAGGGCTTAAATGACCCCCTAAAAGCGTAACAAATATTTCCTTATCATTTAGCACATGGAGGGAGGAGTGCCTAGTTGAGTCTTTAACGATCACTTTTTATCAGATTATATATTTAAATCACATTCTCTCCCCCTATAAAAAATTTCAAACCTTTTGAGATTTTGGATCTCAATTGATTTAAATAAGTTAGAAACATTTAGGAGAAAATGTGTCTCATTTATACAAGCCGATAGTGGATCATATTAATGCTCCCTCTCAAATTATGAGGACTCTGTTATTGTTAGCTATGATGAGTTTATAAATGATTTGGAGTTTAATGCAAAACTCATAAAAAATTCATACACTGACACATAACTTTTGATATTTATTCACTACTTATGTGTACAAAGTTTAAAGATCAGTGGTCACTGATTTTAGTGTCTTAAATTTTGAAAAACAAAAATACTTTCCCCTCAATCATCCCATGAGAGACAAGTATTTAAGAGAATTTAAATCCATTTGACACACAATCAATGAAATGTCATGACTTTTTGAAAAATACTCTCCCCCTCAATCAATGACCCGTTTTCTATGGAAAGAGTTGTAGTCGTTGAATGAGTACGAGAAATTTGTGAAAACTTAAGTCCAATTGATTTTTCAAAAACAAGTAACCACCAAGTGAATCCCAAATACTTTCCTGAAGAATCATAGACTGAAAAGTATTTGAGATACAAAGAAGATTTCTCTTCTTATACAAGAAATAATGCACTGAAGCGTACATTAAATCGAAGAAACACGAATATAAAGTAATCCGTGCCCGATTGAACTTCACCCAGTGGGAGGAACAGCCGTCTTTTTGGTGACGTACTTTCCCCATTTTGAAAACCGGGTTGCTATCTGAAGTAATAGCAAGCCATTTTGAAAGAGAATTTTTGAGAAACAACATGTTTTGGAAAACATTATTTGAAAAAAATAGGCACTCTCGCTCAAGCATATGTATGTTTCCGTGTCATTATTGAATGACATTTCTAGAAGCGTACATACTATCAATTATATGAAGACATGTCGCGAGAAGAATATTTTTGGAATTTTATAATTTTCTATTTTGTTTTTATAAAAGTTTTATGAAATTTGGAAAGAAAAAATATTTTTGTGTTTTTTTTGATTTTATGTATTTACAAAGTATATTATTCAATTTAAGATGATGTTGACATGAATACCATAATGAGGATATCGTTATGCTCGTTGTAGAAGACTGTAGTCAACATCTCTTAAGAAGTTGGGGAAAAATATGTAACACCATGTTATGTTGAGGGGTTGTATGCCTCTGATGGAATTTTAGACCTTGACCTTGATAGAAACTTAATTTCCCAGGAATATGTAGTTAAACTTAAGTTTTTTGGGTAAAAGGTCAACGACCCGGTAAATATATTACTCCAAAAAGCATTTAAGTACAACGGATATGGGTGAATCCCATATCTCAGCCCGTTACATAGGCGAAAAGCTTACATAACAAGATACTTCCTATTTTCTAAAAGAGAAAACAAACCACTAGCCACATGATAACAAAAGACTCCGACGAAAATATAAACTACTTCCTACGACCTTGGAGATTAAAGCCATACATGGCATTAAGAGCATCCAAATTCCCTGGAAGATCATAAATTTGCTTTGAATAATCATCATAGTCATCAAACTCATCTTCACGCTCATGACCACCACCATAAAGATTTGCTGATTCGTCGTACGTGTTAAGAACCTCATCCTCATCACTATCAGAAACTACAACCTCACCCACCTTTGAAAATGGGTTAGCCCTCTTAATGGAAGAGGTAGACGGAATAGGATGACCATTATCATCCACAAGAGTAGCTTTCCCATCAATAAGTAGCTTTTCAAGCTTCCCAATTTTCTCAACTAGAGGAGTAGAACCAACTTCCTTAGTTCCCATTGAATCACTCACAAGCGATTCTTGTGATGCATTACCGTTTAACGACTCATCCTTATTAGCTTCCATTGTATGACCAGAATCTACATCCTTGTTGGTGTCAATAGTAGGAATACCAAAAGCATCCGTATCATCCATATTAAGAGCATCAAACTGGTTAGATGTAGAAATCTTCGTTCCACTCGAACTCGCCACATCAGAAGTCTTCTTCTTTGTGCCATCCACTTTCTTAGGTTCAGGGGGGTTTTTTTTGGTTGATACTGAAACTGCTTACCCACAACAGGTTTAGTAAACCTTCCTTGACCCTTCTTCTTAGTGTTGACAGTCTTGAAACCATCATTAACAGTCTTAGTAGGTTGGACTGGAGGTAAAACAACTTTAGGACAATCAACCAACATATGACCAAAAATCTTACACTTATCACATCGCGGTGGTTTCCACTCATATTCAACCTGAATCTTCTCAATAGTAGATCCCGTACCATCAAGTAAGGGTATCTCAACAGTTAGGCTGTCCCGAAGTACCTCATCCGACTTCACATCAATCATACACCTAGCAAAACTACTGCGGCCCCATGATTCCTTGCACATCTGGCTAGTATAAGCATCTAACATTTTGGGCGTACCAATCAATGTGGCAAGAAGACTAAGACCATCATCAGAAAACATAGCAAGAGGAACATCATGGAGTTTAACCCACACCGGGATGTTGGTCAAATCCTCTTTGAGTAAATTGGTGTTCAAGGTCCATGGTTTAAGAATAATTGAAACATTTCTAATCAACCAAGGACCGTTTTCAAGGACATCCTCAACACCTTTCTTCGAGTTAAACTTAAAGAAGAAAAACCCCTTTGCATTCATCATAACCTTCTGTATACCATACTTAGCCCACGTATTACGTACATAGTAATCAACAACAGGAAAAGCAAGACGTTGGCCAAGGAAATATCCGTAAAGAGTATTATCATACCTAGTGTTCACCTCTTCAACCACTTTCATAGGGACCGAAAGATCGACACCATTTGATTTTTTGCTACATTCCAGCCTACGAAAGTTTGAAGTGTGTTTCTTAGGTTCACTAGAAGTAGCACCAGCATATGACTTAGAACCTTGCTTCGTAGCCTCCACACCAACCTTATCATCCCCATGTGACTTCGTTTCAACCTTATTAGAACCATGAGATTGGTTGGCATCCCCATTTGATCCATGTGATCCCTTTGGATCATTAACAAAAGAATCAAGTGAAACCGGCTTCACTTGTTTACTCTTGTCCACAACCGTACATAAATTAATATCACCATCATCAGCACTCCATTCACTAATAATAGGACCAGACCCACGTGACTGCTGATTTAAAGTAGGAATAACAGATTGCAACTCTTGATTAGAACACCCAATATTCAAAACAGTCCCATGTGGATTTGCAGCACAATCAACAGCCCCAAGTGAATTAGATGACAACCCATCCTTATTAGAATTCGAATCATAATCATTAGCAAAATCATCAAGTGAAACCGGCTTCACTTGATCAGGGATCGAATCAGCCGTAAGACTTTTCATCCTAGCAGCTAGTTCATCAACATCGATCTGAAAATTAACACCAGCCCTATGAGCAGCAGATGCGTCCTTAGTAGCACTTTTCGAAGACAAAAAACCCTTTTGCATCCCTCACAACCAGTAACACACAAAACAAACACAAACGGACAGCCTCTAATACAACCAGTAACCATGCACAACCAATTTAAGAAAAGAAAACCCTAATCGCAAAGATTAGGGTTTATAGCAATAACACACAGAAACTCTAACCTACAACCATCATAAGCAGTCGATCAAGTATGTAGATAAGTAATAATGAGTGATCAAATCAACTATATAATACCGGGAAAGAAACTCGCGAAACCTTAACAAATCGAATCCACAATAACCAAGTGTAACACACAACAAATATGATCGAGAACCAAAAAAGTACGAATACTAATCAGTTACAAGAACAAATCGAAGCAGGAAACACAAGAATTAATGTAGAAAAAGATGAAAAGCGATTAAAAAAAGTTAGGGTTTTGGTCGCCACATGAGAGAATCGGTTTAGGGTTTACCTTCACTGATGACATACTTTGGAGAATATGAGTTAAACTTAAGTTAAAATATGAGGTTTTGGAGAATGGAGATAAAATTTTTTTGATAAGAAGCTATCTATGAAGTTGGTAGGAGAAACTGTGGATGATTCCATTGAGAAAACTAGAAGCTATGAACTGGAATTTTATGTTAATCCTGAAGAAGACGATGTGGAACCTGATGTAATATTAGGAAGAGCATTCATGGAACACACCAGAAGCATAGTTAATTATCAGAATGGAAAAATCACTCTATCGGCATAAATTGATGAGGAAGGTGAAAATGGAGTGAATAAGAGTACTTATGAAGAAGAAATTCCCCAATCATCTGAATCCTCTCTTGACACCAAAAGGAAGCCATCTGGTTCCTATAAGCTGAGTGACATCATGTCACCAGACCATTTCACTGCCTAAAACACCCAAGTAACACCAAAAATGGAGTTGAAATAAGGCTCCTTTCTTATTTTTTCATTTCTATCTTATTTTGTCATGTTTTTGAATAAAATGTATCTCAAGCTTATGCTTGATGATTATACCTCTGATAAGAGATGAATGAATATCTATTGTGAATGTTTATATGATTTTTATAGTTGTTAGTTTGATTTTTACCTTTTTTAGAAGTTCATAGCAAATTGTAAGAAAAATTGCAGAAATAACCGCCGACCTTTTCACTAAGGTCGCCGAACTTTTTAGCGAGGGAAGCTTTTATAACTTGAACACATATCATTTTCAACATACGCACTAAAAAAGAAAAAACACCAAAACACACACAAAAGCAAAAACCGACGGTTGTCAACCATCCAGAGATTATTTGCAGAGATTTTCAACTTCAAAACAAGAATTTTAACACAATGAGGGTAAGTTTACACTTGTGTTAATCTTTTGAAAATTTTCTTAGGGTTTTGATGATCAAAAACTTAGGGTTTGCTATGATAATCTGAAATTTTGGATATTTTATGTTTAATTATGTGTTGTTTTATATGATTTTAGAGTTTGCCCCTTGATTAGTTATAGAATTATGATCACTAAGAATTTAGGGTTTTCTTTGCTCTAGTATAAGAAATTGTCTATGCTAGTAGTATAATGTGGTTGCTAGAACATTTGCCATAAGTTTAGGAAGGACTATTGCATGTTCTAAGAATGGCTAGAATGATTTTTGAGAAATTGCCTTTGAATACATGAACCTTTAGAAAATGATTATTAACTGATGAATGATTTTCCTAATATGCTTGAATGAAACTTAAGATTGTTTATGAGATATAAGAAGCTTTTTAAGGATAGGATTTTGATGTTTAGTTGCGATAAAATTGGTTCCTGGACAATAGAACAGAGCACTTGTGTGCAGAGCAATAAAACCGCCGGTCTTATGGGCCAAGACCGCGGATCTTTTATAAAAACCGCCGAACATTTTCATAATTTGAAAAATTTTGCCACATAACCGCCGGTTTTGTATCCAAAACCGCCGCTTTCCTGGAAATATTTGGTCACAGTATGCATGAAACTTGCTTAATTGATTATATATTGGATGTCTATGTTTTCTAACAACTAATGTTGCTTGTTTGTGAATGTTTAAGACTAAAAATCCAAAACATGATGTTGAGGCTGGTTCTTCTAGGCAGAGACAATCTAAGAGAAAGAGAGATTCAATCACTGTGGAGGAGGCATTGATGCCAGTTGTTTCTCATCCTCATCTTCTTTGGAGGACTTGCAACACTCAAGAAAGGAAAGACTACAACAATGTTATGAGTACATTGTACCAGAAAAGCCTGTATGCCCCATATCTGCTAGAATGGGAGGTCCTAAACAAGGCTGGATGTGCAGAAGAGATTGAAGAGATGTTGACCATTAAGTTGGTGAATGAGGATGAAAATGAAGTGCTGTTTGTTTCTGAAGCTTGGAGGAAGGTATTTGACATTAGGGAGAATGTGTATAAGGAGCTATGTTTGGAGTTTTACTCTACTTTCAGTTTTGATGAGACAGTGGGGGATGATAAGATCAGTATATTTTCAGAAGTCTAAGATAGTGTAAAAAACATATTTATATTCACTTTCAAGTTGTCTTAGTAGTGTATAAACAAGTTAACTTAGTATGGGTAAAAATTGGGAGTGTTTGGCAAATCCTTACTTTTATAGTAGTTAGCTTTCGTTGCTCTGATATGTATAGAAATGCTTTCAGGTTATATATGTTATGTTAATGATATACTCACTCTGTCCTAAAATATAAGTCCATCTTAACTTTTCAAAGTCTTTCTTCTTTAACTTTGACCTTAACTATTTTTTCTGTGTTATATGATACTTGATGCAAAACATATAAATTATTGATTTAAATGTATTTTGACTAGTATAAATTTCATCAAGCATTATATAATACAAAAAAAATATATAAATTTATAGTTAAAATTGGAGAAAAAAGACTTTGAAAAGTCAAACTTCACTTATATTTTAAGACGGAAGGAGTAATATTTTGGTTAAAGTAGATTTGAGTTGAAATGTGACCAAATATTGAAATGGGTTTATTTTAAATGTAAATGAATCTATTTTAGAGTAAAGCCTCCCTTAATAGTAGTATGTAGGAAATAGGTCTTTTTAAAGGTACAAAAAGGGTACATTTTAGATTAATACTCACCTTAAAAAGTGTCTCTAGGCAATCAATTTTTTTCTTGGTACAAAAAGGGTCTAGACTAATACCCACACACACACACAGAGAGAGAGAAGAGAGAGAGAGAGAGAGAGAGAGAGAGAGAGAGAGAGACTCAATCTATTCTAGGCGTTTCAGTATATGTCATGATTGTAACAATCCTACACCATAGTTAT
Organism: Artemisia annua; assembly: GCA_014162995.1. Taxonomy (NCBI): domain Eukaryota; kingdom Viridiplantae; phylum Streptophyta; class Magnoliopsida; order Asterales; family Asteraceae; genus Artemisia; species Artemisia annua. The sequence continues at coordinate 23,388 of LBNU01030860.1, read as the reverse complement.
TTAATTGAGGGAATTGTATATATATCCCTCTAAAGCTTCATAATTGTTTACAATAGTTATTTAATACATATCGTAATATTTGTTTGAATTGTTTACCAATTTTGAAAAGAGTCATATCACTTCCTACCACTGGGATTTTGTAAATGAGCAATGTATGCAAATATGAAGCAAGATATATAGTGGAAAATTATATATGATTACACAATACATAAATTAAACTATGGTTAAGCATATTTCAGTTTTAGTACTTGGAGAAACATGAAAATATGCTACATATAGACTTTGCAGTATGGTATATAATGCAATGAAAAAGTGTTTGCGTATCCATGATGCTTTAAACATTATCATGAAACTCTCAACGTAACTCTATATAGACATTGGGTTGAAGCTACAAATCCATGTAATATATCTATATAATTAATTTACACCAAACTTAGCTACTCTAGCTATGTACACAATGTCTATAGAGACAATGTAATAATGTAACTCTATCTAGCATATGAAAAAGTGCATATCCATGTAACCTACATATCCATTTCTATATTGCTAACTTTGTATGGTATATATAATGCAACGAAAAAGTGTTTCTATATCCGTATGCTAACATTTTTTTTTAATTATTATTATTATTATTTTTTTTGTTCAAAGCCGAAACAAGTCATATTTTAGCATGAGTCGGGCCTAAATGTATTTAGACAAAAATATAACTTCTCAATTTATTTGAAGAAGTGGAGATAGCATGCATAATTATGTTGTCACATAACTTTATCATATATGGCTATCTTTTGAAGTTTCAATAACAGAACATCTTTGTTAGACAATATTAACCCAACATCTTAGTTTCCATGTGGGATGTTTTACATATGATGTGATTTAATATAGTGCGGTGCTCTCGTATTTGTGATTAGCAAATGTTAAAACTTCACATCGAACAAGTAAATCTAATACGAGTATGTAATTGTTAACAAAACACTAATGAGGTGTATGTTTACTTTAAAAAAAAATAAAAAATAAAAAATAAAAAATAAAAAATAAAAAATTAGCACATTTGCTCTAAACAATTACCAGCAAATAATAATAATAATAATAAATTTATATTAAAATCTAGTCGTCCGTTTCAAAGGGATGAGCAAAGGTCCAAAACCGAACCGACCCGACAAAACTGAACCGACATGAGAACCGATTTCGTGAAAAACATGAACCGAAACCGAACCGAATATGATCTGTTCGGTTCGGTTTAGGTGTGTAGGTGTGTGTTTGTCGGTTTTGGGGCGAACCGAACCAAACTGAACCGACCCGAAACCGAAAGTAGGAAAAACATGAAACCAAGACAGAACCGAAAGGCTGTCGGGTCGGCTCTGTTCTTGTCGGTTCAGTCGGTTTTGTCGATCCAGTTTTTGTCAGCTTGGTTTTTGTAAATTTTTAATAATTACTAAAAATCGCATATGTTTTTATTTGATGATCAAAGGTCACAAAGCAAGTTTATATCGTTTCGAAAACCTAGTTGGAGTATTTGACATGATTTCAACTTCTTGCTTTTTAAGTTCTACTCACATGATATTTTTAATTTCAAGATAACTTTATCAAAGAGATTATGTACTCTACCTGCAAACTAGAGAAGCGATGATTTTTTTGTATTATATGAACCATAACAGCTTTGGGAAGATCTGGATCGATTGGAGTTTTCGTCCCAATGATAGCAAGGATGTAGATATTAGCACCAGGCTCATGCAACAACCTAGTCATAGGACTCAATGGTTGTTCTTGATAATCTTCTTCCTCTTTAGAACCCTCAAATAATTTTTGATCTTTGGTGGTTTGGATTTTCTTAAGAGGGTTCAAACTTGGTGTTCTATCCATGATGTTTGATGATCTCAGATGAAAAAAATGAATGGATATATATGAGAAATGTTTTTATATAAACCTTTTGTGACGCTAGATTATCAAAATGAACCGCGTATTATAACTTTATGAAAATAGTCTTCAGCGCGCAAAGAATGCGCGCGCTTCTATTAGATACACGACACGTTGCTCATCAAAAATTGTGGAATCAAAACGTGTCTAACGTGCACGAATACGGCCTTGCGCGCGCTATATGACTACCTTTTTAGACTCTGTGCGCACCACTGCTCGCGGCACCATGTCTTTACATCCATTCGCTCTTCACTTTTTTTCGTTTGTAACTTAAAGAGACTTTACTTGCCTCTTATAAGGCCATTATGTAATAATTACTTCGCCTCTTACAAGTCACAAATTGTTTTCAAATACCCAAATTTACAAGAATAATGTACGGTTGTCAGGATTTCGATCCTGATATTAGGATCTTATGATTTTACGATAATGCAAAGCAAAAACGATTCGGATTCTTTGAAAGTTTAAGATCTTATAGGATCCCAATCTTCACCATAGGATATTAAGATCTAATTCGATCCGATCTTACTTTTCTCAAACCAAAAACTAAATAACCTCAAATTTATAGACTATGTTTTGTAGAATTTAAAAAACATGTTAATCTGCTTAAAGACTTCATAATTATAATTTAGGACAACATTTCTATGAAACATTTATATAATTTTATGTTTATGATATATAATAATTATAGATTTGTAAAATATTACAAAGACTATTAACCAAATAACATTATGGTAGGATCTTAAGATCCTGATTCGATCTTACAATCTCGATCTTACAAAGACGAAATCGATCCTAAGTAGGATCCCGATCATGAAAACCTTGAAATGATGTATGTTTCTCAAAGTCACATTTTGTTAAAACAAGAATATTTGAAGTAGGTATTGTTCCTGGATTTCCAGTTTTATCAAAGCAAAAGTGGGATATTATGATCTTATAACAGACATGAAATGAAACGTGACACTTTTCAAAGAGGAGAATATTTTTTGCATGTTTTGATTTTATGTATGTACACTTTGGCTATCGAACTGGTATATGATTAGCTTAAGCTTTTAGACTCTTAGTCGCATTTGGATAGATCTTTAGTTGTGAAAAATGGTTTTGAAGGACGAGCCACATGAAGGGAAACTTACACGTGTGGTTCTGGCCGGGGACCCCGGTATTCTATACTAATATGTGTATGTCCTCGTAATTCAAGTGAGATTGTCATGGCGTAAAAGTAGATATGGTCTAGTATTCCCGAATTTGCTTGCGACAAGTCCTAGCATTAGTATGAGTTCGTTGACCACGTAAGGGTGATCCATCTTGATGACGAATTCCACAATAACAAGAAATAGAAATTAATCGTTCGATGTCTACTCGTTCTCCCCTCATCAATTCACAATGAACAACATGATCTTGACTTATCATTTGTTCAATTTGGTCGATCTGATACTTAGTTAATTCTTTTATCTTTATGTTCTCACTGATAAAGTTTGTAGAATCTCATGCTATTTTTTTCTTCATTTTAGGATCGATTCAATTGTTGATTATGTGGGATTCGTGTGGTCTTGGGTTATGGAATATTAAGTTAGCCATTTTAGAGTGAGAGAGACAGAGAGAGATAGTAGAGAGAGGGGAAGTTCTAGTGAGAGAAACACAGTAGTTGTGTGTGTATTAATGAACACCCAACCCTCTCCCTTGGTGGGAAGAAGGTATATATACACTTACAGTATATGCCCCACATGGGTTGTGGAGTGAGCTGACAGTGGGTAAAGACCTGACCCAACTCAACGATGAGACTAAATCTAAACTATTACTATTATATCTAATCTAATACAAACAAAACTAAGAGCGATGCTAAGCATGAAAATTCATGGGGTGACCGATCCTTTTTCTTATTCCTATCAATCTCCCCCTAAGGGAGGTCACCCCAGAAAAAATAAATTGAAGCTTAGCATTCTATAAATTGATCTTTAGCTCTAGCTTGTATCTTTTGATTCTTCAAGTGCTATCTTTGTACTGCAAGTAGTGATCTTTGAGTATAAGTTCCTTTGACTTGTGTGATCTTTGAGCTTTCTTTGAGATCATCAGCCACTGTAAATTTCCAAATCATCCTTTGTGGAATCGCCTCCATGTGATGCAGTGACCATCGGACCATCATGCTCACACTTTTCTGGATCATGATATTTAGCATCAGAGTTGCGGAAGCATTGTTGTAGGTCATTCTACTATCATGATTTCTTTGAATGTGAGTGTGAGGTGTGAGCATGAGGTAATGAATTGACATCTCATTGGCCATCAGCTGCAACCGTCTAGAGTTCCTGCAAACAACAGTTAGCAATAAACAAACGAAAATGTCTTTGTTCACTTTCGTTGAATAGGGTTGCAAGAACCACGGTTCCCCATTGATTAGTATAAATACTGCCTGTGATCAGATAGAATTCCGAAGAATCTCCTTGACAGGGTTTCGCAGCTGTACTAGCCATTCTCAAACCAAAGCATCTCAAAGTAAACAACATGGAGTGAGTGAACCAGCAAATTTAGAATTCACTAGTTAATGAGAAATTGATTTGAAAAACATTCGCGTATTACCAGATGAAGAGTTTTTACAACACGACGAAAGTTTTATGAGCAATGTCATGTTTCAATCATAAATACTTTTGTTTTGAAATATTATGCGCAGTTAATGTGCTTGAAAACAATTGTTGAGCACATTGAAGGATTTTTCCAAAAGTATCCGTCAATTCATTTCCTGGAACAAGTTTGATTCAAAAGTGAATTGCCCCATCGTTTCTTTCCAGTTGTCATAAGTTTGATCCATGAAGGATCTCACATGTCACCCACCAAGAGTTTGTTTGATTTTGGCTCTAGAGGGATTTCCATCCTCATTGTGAATACTTTCGTAACACTCGGATGTTCTGGCAATACCACAAGGATAATGCGTAGGACTCTTCATGTATATTTTCTTACTTTTCACAGAGTATGAAACAGCAAGAATATTATAAGTGTGTCTTAATAAGATTTATTGATGATCTCTTGGCTCTAGACTCAATAGTGCATTTTGGTTGTCGGAGACTGGAGCGGTGTCTCCTGTTTCAATATCAACATAACTCGTAATGAGCAGTCGATAGATTATGCAGGGTTCCCTGTGAGAATGAAACAAGTCCTTTTAAGAGAACTTGAGTGGTTAGAAGGTTTAGTGCAGTGCGTCATTGAGTCCATGACGTCTTGTCTTCAATATCGATGTTATATTAGTAACAATCAGTAGCATATGAGTTGAACCCGGTTTCTGCCCTAAGGTTGAATATATGGAGGGCTATTTCTTTTCACCCTTTATCATTATATTTCTTTTTCATTCTTCAACCCCTTCAGTGCGTACCGAGACTTCATGACTAATACCTTGTTGGGTTTGTTCCAGTACTAGATCCATCTCAGTCGGTACTCTTCCCTTATTCTCACTTTACTCCTTTTTTAATCGTACCTAAGGACCTCTACTCTAACTAGTGGATTGTCCCTGGGTAGATCCCTCCTGCTCTGGCGGGATCGTGGGAACGAATACCTAACCTTACCATCCTTATAACTTCTAATAAAGTAAATGCAGGGTCGGTCATGTGGTATTGTTCTTTCCGCCTTAAAACCAATTGAAAATCAATCAAGGTACTTGTGATATTTGATATCGAAGCGTTTGTACCTCAATTGTTTTTGATCTTTCAGAAATGCTCCCCCTCAACATGTGCATCAGTATTCGAAATTGTTTAGTGATGCGTGGTTTTGCAACCTTGCAAAAGGTTTAACTTCTCAATAACTTCTCAAGGGATCTTGAGAAGCTTGCAATCCCCACCTGGCAGTGTACCTGACCGATGTAGTATAGTGAGTGGCAAGTACCGGGGGATTGATCGTTCTCTAGGGGAATGGTGTCGTTAGGATTGAATGCTAAATCACTAGGTCTAAAGGTGAGGGATGATTCTTTTTGTATTTTTATGTTTTTATAAAAGCAATTAAAAATCTCGAGTTTTGAAAGAGTGGGCGGAATTAGTTGCTAGTCAACTAACCCAAAAATACTACTTATGCAAATAAAATAAAATAAAATAAACAAGAAAATTAAAGTGATGAACTTCTTATGATGAGAAATGTGTTTACTTAGATTTCACTGCTCCCTAGCTATCTCTTTTTGATTAATTGATTTGTTACAATTGTTTGGATGAAGGGTTGCTTTCCTTAATACCAGTCGTGGGGGCGTGTACTTCCTTCCCCAACTCTATAAGCTCCTATCTCTTCCTATGATGACACATTTAGTATCCTATCATGGTCTCCTTAATAGTCACTTATGCATTAAAAACAACCAATAAAACCGTAGTACACATCCGATTACGTTTCTTAAGACGTTCAAGCTTGTTACCATATAGGAGATCAGCCAATTTTCTTAAGCCTAACGCGAAATCAATCACCTAAGACAACCAAACAAATCAACAATCAATAATTAATAGCTAGGTTTCATTAGATCTAAGCAAAAACTAAAAAACCTAAGCTAGCATGTTAATGTAAAGATAAGACAAACAATGAATCAAACAACACATAGACATATTGAATGATTAAAGAAAGAACTTATCTTCAATTGAAAATGGAAGAAAAGAGGGTTTGAAACCCTAAAAATACTGTAAAAGTCGGACTAGGGGTTTTCTCCAAAGTTGTACACTTAATGAATGAAAAATCCAAAACTATATATAGAATTTACAAGCTGACGGCGTCAGGTTATAAGCCCTGACGCCGTCAGGCCACCGTGATTAGGGTTCTCGGGTCACCTAGATTCACTTCTGACGCCGTCACTCTCTGATTTCTTCTGGGCCGTCTCGTGTATCATCAAAGCCAGACGACCTTAACTTATTAACACCTGATGCTGTCAGGTGTTAACTTCACTTTGGTTTATGGGTCGTCACGTGTAAAATCCACCATCATTCCAGTATAAGGTGACGGCGTCAGCATGTAAATCCTGACGCCGTCAGGTGTGATTTCCTGACTTTCTTGACTTTTCTTGTTTCTTCATACTTGAGCATAAAAACGTCCGAAAAGCTTCAAAATGCTCCATTTTCCAGAAATCACGTTCCAAGTACCTAAAATGAGAAAAGGAACGATTTGAGGCAATATTTGATCATAAAATCACCATTTAGGGCTTAAACGACCCCCTAAAAGCGTAACAAATATTTCCTTATCATTTAGTACATGGAGGGAGGAGTGCCTAGTTGAGTCTTTAACGATCACTTTTTATCAGATTATATATTTAAATCACATTCTCTCCCCCGATCAAAAATTTCAAACCTTTTGAGATTTTGGATCTCAATTGATTTAAATAAGTTAGAAACATTTAGGAGAAAATGTGTCTGATTTATACAAGCCGATAGTGGATCATATTAATGCTCCCCCTCAAATTATGAGGACTTTGTTATTGTTAGCTATGATGAGTTTATAAATGATTTGGAGTTTAATGCAAAACTCATAAAAAATTCATACACTGACACATAACTTTTGATATTTATTCACTACTTATGTGTACAAAGTTTAAAGATCAGTGGTCACTGATTTTAGTGTCTTAAATTTTGAAAAACAAAAATACTTTCCCCTCAATCATCCCATGAGAGACAAGTATTTAAGAGAATTTAAATCCACTTGACACACAATTAATTAAATGTCATGACTTTTTGAAAAATACTCTCCCCCTTAATCAATGACCCGTTTTCTATGGAAAGAGTTGTAGTCGTTGAATGAGTACGAGAAATTTGTGAAAACTTAAGTCCAATTGATTTTTCAAAAATATGTAACCACCAAGTGAATCCCAAATACTTTCCTGAAGAATCATAGACTGAAAAGTATTTGAGATACAAAGAAGATTTCTCCTCTTATACAAGAAATAATGCACTGAAGCGTACATTAAATCGAAGAAACACGAATATAAAGTAATCCATGCCCGGGTGAACTTCACCCAGTGGGAGGAACAGCCGTCTTTTTGGTAACGTATTTTCCCCATTTTGAAAACCGGGTTGCTATCTGAAGTAATAGCAAGCCATTTTGAAAGAGAATTTTTGAGAAACAACATGTTTTAGAAAACATTATTTGAAAAAAATAGGCACTCTCACTCAAGCATATGTATGTTTCCGTGTCATTATTGAATGACATTTCTAGAAGCGTACATACTATCGATTATATGAGAGATATGTCGCGAGAAGAATATTTTTGGAATTTTATAATTTTCTATTTTGTTTTTATAAAAGTTTTATGAAATTTGGAAAGAAAAAATATTTTTGTGTTTTTTTTGATTTTATGTATTTACAAAGTATATTATTCAATTTAAGATGATGTTGACATGAATACCATAATGAGGATATCGTTATGCTCGTTGAAGACTGTAGTCAACATCTCTTAAGAAGTTGGGGAAAAATATGTAACACCATGTTATGTTGAGGGGTTGTATGCCTCTGATGGAATTTTAGACCTTGACCTTGATAGAAACTTAATTTCCCAGGAATATGTAGTTAAACTTAAGTTAAAATATGAGGTTTTGGAGAATGGAGATAAAAAAAAAATTGATAAGAAGCTATCTATGAAGTTGGTAGGAGAAACTGTGGATGATTCCATTGAGAAAACTAGAAGCTATGAACTGGAATTTTATGTTAATCCTGAAGAAGATGATGTGGAACCTGATGTAATATTAGGAAGAGCATTCATGGAACACACCAGAAGCATAGTTAATTATCAGTATGGAGAAATCACTCTATCAACATAAATTGATGAGGAAGGTGAAAATGGAGTGAATAAGAGTACTTATGAAGAAGAAATTCCCCAATCATCTGAATCCTCTCTTGACACCAAAAAGAAGCCATCTGGTTCCTATAAGCTGAGTGACATCATGTCACCAGACCATTTCACTGCCTAAAACACCCAAGTAACACCAAAAATGGAGTTGAAATAAGGCTCCTTTCTTATTTTTTTCATTTCTATCTTATTTTATCATGTTTTTGAATAAAATGTATCTCTAGCTTATGCTTGATGATTATACCTCTGATAAGAGATGAAAGAATATCTATTGTGAATGTTTATATGATTTTTATAGTTGTTAGTTTGATTTTTACCATTTTTAGAAGTTCATAGCAAACTGTAAGAAAACATGCAGAAATAACCGCCGACCTTTTCACTAAGGTCGCCGAACTTTTTAGCGAGGGAAGCTTTTATAACCTGAACACATATCATTTTCAACATACGCGCTAAAAAAGAAAAAAACACCAAAACACACACAAAAGCAAAAACCGACGGTTGTCAACCATCCAGAGATTATTTGCAGAGATTTTCAACTTCAAAACAATTATTTTAACACAATGAGGGTAAGTTTACACTTGTGTTAATCTTTTAAAAATTTTCTTAGGGTTTTGATGATCAAAAACTTAGGGTTTGCTATGATAATCTGAAATTTTGGATATTTTATGTTTAATTATGTGTTGTTTTATATGATTTTAGAGTTTGCCCCTTGATTAGTTATAGAATTATGATCACTAAGAATTTAGGGTTTTCTTTGCTCTAGTATAAGAAATTGTCTATGCTAGTAGTATAATGTGGTTGCTAGAACATTTGCCATAAGTTTAGGAATGACTATTGCATGTTCTAAGAATGGCTAGAATGATTTTTGAGAAATTGCCTTTGAATACATGAACCTTTAGAAAATGATTATTAACTGATGAATGCTTTTACTAATATGCTTGAATGAAACTTAAGATTGTTTATGAGATATAAGAAGCTTTTTAAGGATAGGATTTTGATGTTTAGTTGCGATAAAATTGGTTCCTGGACAATAGAACAGAGCACTTGTGTGCAGAGCAATAAAACCGCCGGTCTTATGGGCCAAGACCGCGGATCTTTTATAAAAACCGCCGAACATTTTCATAATTTGAAAATTTTTGCCACATAACCGCCGGTTTTGTATCCAAAACCGCCGCTTTTCTGGAAATATTTGGTCACAGTATGCATGAAACTTGCTTAATTGATTATATATTGGATGTCTATGTTTTCTAACAACTAATGCTGCTTTTTTGTGAATGTTTAAGACTAAAAATCCAGAACATGATGTTGAGGCTGGTTCTTCTAGGCAGAGACAATCTAAGAGAAAAAGAGATTCAATCACTGTGGAGGAGGCATTGATACCAGTTGTTTCTCATCCTCATCTTCTTTGGAGGACTTGCAACACTCAAGCAAGGAAAGAATACAACAATGTTCTGAGTACATTGTACCAGAAAAGCCCATATGCCCCATATCTGCTAGAGTGGGAGGTCCTAAACAAGGCTGGACGTGCAGAAGAGATTGAAGAGTTGTTGACCATTAAGTTGGTGAATGAGGATGACAATGAAGTGCTGTTTGTTTCTGAAGCTTGGAGGAAGGTATTTGACATTAGGGAATGTTTGGAGTTTTACTCTACTTCAGTTTTGATGAGACAGTGGGGGATGATAAGATTATGACAGAGAAGAGTATTTTCTTTAGGTTGGGAGGAAGGAAACATTTTATGACTTTGGCTAGGTTTGGTGTGGCTTTAGGACTGTATGAGGAAGAGGTTTTGGAAGATGACTACTTTGAGGAATATTTCAAAGGGGGTGTCAGGAATGAAATTAAGATAACAAATGCTGCTTTGAATGAATTTTGGGCTAGAGTGAGCAGTGAGGACAGTTTGATCTTGTCAAGGAGTAAGGTTAGCACAATTAGGAGGAACATTCTAAAGGTTCTACACAAGATGATTACTTATTTTCTTTGCCAGAGAACCACTGGTTTTGACAAGATTTAAAAGATGGAGTGTTGGTTGTTGAGTCTTCTTGAGAAGAAGAACATGGGTGAGTATGCTAATGTTTCATGGGTTGTGGTTCATTGGTTAAAAAAAGAAGGGAAAAGGAAGCCAGGGTGATAGTGAGTTGATGTGTGGTCACCTGATCACAAGGTTGGCTAAGGGTTTAGATGTATTCACTACGGAAAACATGACCACATACTCTGAACCCACAGCTTACAAAGCTTTTGACCATGTGACTTTAAGGGATTTGTTGGATGACAGTGGCAAGTTGAAGCCTGATGTTGCTGGGCCAAGAGTTGTGAGGCCACCACCACCACCCAGAGCAAGAGGAAACAATGTGATTGAAAAGATTGAATTTATTGAAACAAGGTTGGGAGTTTTGGAGAGGAAAGTTGATAGAATTTTGTATCATACGGATAGATATGCCTTGGTGATGGAAGAATTAGGGAAGGCTCGCAACATAGCCATGGGAGATTACTGTCTACCAAGCATATCTGAGCAAGCTGAGATACCTAAGAACACACAGGAGGAAGAGAATGAGGAGAGTAGCAGTGGTAGTGGTCAAGGTTTAAGACAATTTCAAACTTGGTTGGTTTGTATGGCGGGTTTGTTGGGTTTAGTTTGTTTGTGTTCTAATTTAGTTGACCAGGCTGTTGGTCAAGGTTTAAGACAATTTCAAACTTGTTTCTAAACAATGCACACAAAACAAAACCTTTGAACGCTTACACCACAACCACACCACCATGGCACCAAAATAATTTGAACATCTTAACTATTATCTATATAATTAATATATGACTAATTGATGCGCGTGGATTGCAACACGCACTACGTTTTACCNAGAGCAAGAGGAAACAATGTGATTGAAAAGATTGAATTTATTGAAACAAGGTTGGGAGTTTTGGAGAGGAAAGTTGATAGAATTTTGTATCATACGGATAGATATGCCTTGGTGATGGAAGAATTAGGGAAGGCTCGCAACATAGCCATGGGAGATTACTGTCTACCAAGCATATCTGAGCAAGCTGAGATACCTAAGAACACACAGGAGGAAGAGAATGAGGAGAGTAGCAGTGGTAGTGAAGGTAGTGAGGAGAGTTGATGAGACGAAAAGTGTACCCGTTTTAAGGGGTCATTTAAGCCCTAATTCGTGTAAATGTGATCAAATATTGCCCTAAATCGTTCCTTTTGTCATTTTAGGTACTTTTGAGAAGAATTCTGGAAAACATGCATATTTGGACATTTTTGGAGCATAAAAGTGAAAAAAACGACAAAGTCTCAAAAGAAGCTGGATTTCCTACCTGACGGCGTCAGAGTCACAAGGTGACGCCGTCAGCAAACGTTGACAAAGGAGTGAAGTCAGATTACACTAGACGTCCTATGAAGAAAACAAGATGTTTTCACCTGACAGCGTCAGGTGTTAAAGAATGTAGGCCGTCAGGTGTTAACTCAAAGAGTGACGGCCCAGAGCTAATTAAAGGGTGACGGCGTCAGAAGTAAATCTAGGACATCCGAGAACCCTAATAACGGCGAGCTGACGGCGTCAGACCCTATAACCTGACGCCGTCAGAATGTAAAATCTATATATATTTTCTTATTTTTCATTCATTAGTGTGGAACTTTTGGTACAAGTTTGGGATAAACCCTAAAGACGATTTTAGATGTAATTTCAAGGGTTTTTCACCCTTGAAACCTTCATGTTCAATTAAAGATAAGTCCTCACTCAAATTAATCAATATGTCTATGTGTTGGTTAATTATATCTTATGCTTGTCTTTCAATTAACATGCTAGGCTAGATTTTTCTTGTGTTTGCTTAGATCTAATGAAACCTAACTATTTCGCCCACTCCTCCAATACCAGAGATTTTACTTGCTTTCCAAAAAATATAAAAATACAAAAATAATCTTCCTTCGCCTTTAGACCTATTAGAGTAGTTTTTCTATCCTAACGAACACTATTCCCTGTGAGAGAACGATCAAATCCCCCATACTTACCACTACACTATACTACACCGACCAGGTACACTGCCTGGTGGGATTGCAAGCTTCTCAAGATCCCTTGAGAGGTAAAACCTATTGCGTGGTCGCAATCCCACGTCATCAAGAGTGAAGAAAGTGACAGCAGTGGTGAAGAAGAGGAAGATCAGGAGTGATAACCGCCGTACTTGGTTGGTTTGTATGGCGGGTTTATTGGGTTTAGTTTGTTTGTGTTCTAATTTAGTTGACCAGGCTGTTGGTCAAGGTTTAAGACAATTTCAAACTTGTTTCTAAACAATGCACACATAACAAAACCTTTGAACACTTACACCACAACCACACCACCATGGCACCAAAATAATTTGAACATCTTAACTATTATCTATATAATTAATATATGACTAATGTAATGTGCCAAGTGCACATTACCATTTTGTGATATTGTTTGTGTTGCATGATGTGTGTGTGTGCAGGAAGATAACTGTCCAAAAGATGGACAAGAATATGGAGATTTCTCAGGGAATAACAAAGCATACTCGGGAAGTACCATTATCTTTGTTTTTCCCGTTATACTTTGTTTTTAAATTCTATAGCATTAGGGACAATGCTTAATTTAAGTATTAGGGGGGGG
>LBNU01030859.1:56924-94311 GCA_014162995.1 Artemisia annua | reverse complement strand
ATATATATATATATATATATATATATATACATATATATATACATATACATACATATATATATACATATACATACATATATATATACATATATATATATATATACATATAGATATACATATATATACATATATATATACATATATATACATATATATATACATATATATACATATATATATACATATATATACATATATATATACATATATATATATATATATATGTGTTGTGCTATCTAAATATTTTTGCAAGCATTACATATCTCGACTATTTCTTATGACCTCAAAACGAGGGGGAGTATACATTAAGGGGGAGCTCAAAGTTAATCAGGATAAACCTTTTTGATGCTAATAAAAAGGGGGAGAATTGATATAAACTCATAATAATACTTGTATATATACTAATTTTTGCTTAATGAGTTTAGATTTTGTAATCATCAAAAAGGGGGAGATTGTTGACATAAATAATGAATAAAAACGTTATTTATTGTTTTCAATATCTCTATGTTTTGATGATCACAAAATGTAAAATCATTAAATGTAAGATTACTACGTAAACAAGTATTAAGCTAGTTTATATCACTATATCCAACTTAATCATTTAAGGTATGAATAAACAAGTGCTTAATACATCTCATGATCAAAGGGGTATTTAATTAAAGTTTATTTAATTATATAAACATATTATATATTTTTGAAAAACACTTTTGGTAATAAAGAAAAATGTTTTAATCATACTAAATATATGAATTCAAATTTTTAACCAAAATCAGTTAGTTTTTCACCAAATATACTTTCCCCACTAAAGACAAAAAAATCTGGACGTTACAGTGGACGGTCCCCTTAATTTTAAGGGGGCCGCCATAATTAAGGGGACCGGCACGCTCCTGTGTCAGATTTTGTCAGAATTTTTCCCCTATAAATACCACCTTAAATCTGGTATTTTTCCTCACCTCTTGCACGAAAATTTTCAGATCTAAATCTCTCAAAACATCTTTCACAACCCTTTGATCATTAGATTACTAATCCTTGTTTCAAGTGATTCAATCCCTCATCATCCATCCTCATCTAAAGTGCAAGAGAAGAATACTCCTTCAACCTCAAGTTTAAGAAGTATTGTATATTGATTGTGTATATTGTGTATAGCTCTTGTGTAGTTGTGTTGTGAACATTATAAGTAGTTCTAGGTGTGTTAGTTGTGAATAGAAGTAGGGTAGTGGTGAAGATTAACTAGTGAAGTAGTGAAGTGGTGATGAAGTTGTGTTGTGAAGAAGTAGTGACGAAGTCGTGGTGTGCTCAAGTTGTGAAGAAGTTGTGGTGTGTTGTGAGATTGGTTCTAGCTAGGATTAGGACCCGACATTTAGCTTTGTGTCATTAAGCCGGTGTAAGCAAAAGTTGTGTAAGGTTTTCTCCGCCATAAAAGAGCTTGTTGACATAGTGAAGAAAACTCCCGAGTTAGGTGCTCGGGGAGTGGTGTAGGACGAAGAGGAGATTCGTAGCCGAACCACTATAAATCCTTTGTCTCACGGTGCCATTTTTCCAACTCTATCTCTTTACTTATTTACTTACTTTCATATTTGTCATATCATATACTTGTTGATATTGTAGTTTATAATTGCGCAAGACTCTTGGTGATATATATAAAGTTCGAATTGGTCTTTTTCATAAACAAAGTTTTTGTAAATTAAAAAGACGTAAAACTATTCAACCCCCCTTCTAGTTTTCCACAAGGAGAATTGGTTAAATGAAATTTAGGAACCCATGACACCCTAAGAAGGTGTATGGTAGGATATGGGATTGTTGAAGTTGTTGGTGATGAATTTGGACTAATTATAAGATGAGGAAACCATTATTAACAATATATATAAGCTACTGGTCTTATTTTTAAAATATGGTAAACTTAGTAGGTATGGACTAAATTTTGACCAAAGATAAAGAAAATACACTCTAAGACGAAGCCATGGCCGCATGAATGAGTAAAAACGGATTTATAACGAAAAAGATATGATAAAAACAAGTTACATAACTAAATAGACATTTTCTGAAAATAAGTGTGCTGATGCATGAGTTTTATGGACCAAAACGAGACCTTAAACCTTATTAAAATGCACCGACTTGTTAAAAATATGTTAGTTCACTGTAACACGATTCCAGGGATATAAAGAACGCAAGAAACGGACCTATAACGAATTAAATATGACCCTTTGAAGATACTTGACTCACATAAAATTTTGACAGCACTTAAGTAAAACTAGAAAACTCACAAATACTCATGTTTGGAGCCAATTTCCAGTCAATAGACTCATTTCTGGAGTTGGGACACCAAGGAACANACTTGTTAAAAATATGTTAGTTCACTGTAACACGATTCCAGGGATATAAAGAACGCAAGAAACGGACCTATAACGAATTAAATATGACCCTTTGAAGATACTTGACTCACATAAAATTTTGACAGCACTTAAGTAAAACTAGAAAACTCACAAATACTCATGTTTGGAGCCAATTTCCAGTCAATAGACTCATTTCTGGAGTTGGGACACCAAGGAACAAAAGTTAGTACTCCTGTAATACTTTCCAAATCAGTTGACCATTTATCATTTGGACTCAAAACAAGTAAACTATGACCATTCAAACTTGCATGAAAACTGCCCAGAAATGGCTGTTTTGGCCTAAACACCTCACTTCACGACGGTTTATTTCCTAATCTATGCACATATGGGAAAAATGTCAGTGTTAAAACTTTTAGATAATTTAACAAGCTTTACAGAACCTTTGAGTTTGCTTTCTAATTCTCAGTATACACTATTTTACAACTAGTTTTCCTAGGCCACTTTGGCCGTTTTCAGAAACTGAAGTAGTATATTTTACGACGGAAAGTTATATTTTCACATGTTTTCACCAAACGACTATCATAAAACATTGTTACACCATATATACATGAAAAATACAGTATGACTTGACACGATAACATAAAATATAATTTTCGACGATTTTCCATGTTTTAAAATAATACGAGTGGTATAGATAACATATGCACATGCATTCATAACATCATTATATAATCTAAATTAGATTATACTTCATTCATATTAGGTTGCGGCTAGGAGTTGCAACTTGCCTTTTCAGTTTACTTCATAGCATATTGCTTCATCACTACAAGTGAGTTTTCATAGCCCCGTTTACATTTCATTATTTATTTCAAATCCCACAGGGGAGAATACATTGCACCCATTTTTGTACGGGCCTAAGTATCAAATTCAAATACGATTCTTAAATTACCACATTGCCTTGTTAAAGTTCCCCTATTATCATGAACCGTTAATTATGCTTAAGCGAGAGTGAGTGGATAGATCTATTGAGGGTGACGCCTCCATCTGCGTTGGTTATACCAACAGTCAAACGGATGCATTTCATTTTTATCATTATTAGAGTGTCTGGTAAAACACTCTGGAGGGGCATTTCATTCAGTCTAGCTTCGGGGTCATGAGCTTAAGGGCTATTGTACTATTTTTCATTTGACTTTTGTCATACATCTTATACTTGAGGTTACCGTATAACATTTCATTTTTACAAACCTATGATTTCTCACAATTTATTGTTGACCGTTTTAGCAATGTATTTTCAGGTAATTAAAGTAACTCATGTTGACATGCATTTGGACCTTCATGGAGTCGTGGAGTCGACGCGTCTCACCCTTTTAATTCATTGCACTTATGTTACGTTTGATCTTGTCAAACTTGTTTTTAATAAACTTGCAAAAACCTTATGGGACCTATGTTTGTAAACTCTGAATGTTTTAAATAAATGATCAAACGTTGTATTTACTAAACGACACTTTAGGTCGTTCAATATAACCTTGTATGAGATGTCATGATCGTTACACCCATGTATTCCATTCCTCTGCCATAACAGGTAAATTCAGGGTGTGACAGATTGGTATCAGAGCAAAGGTTATAGCGAACTAGGTTGTCCTTATACCCTAGACTATAACTACCCCATAATAGCATCTCATCATTACATCATAAGTGCATATTCATTATTTATGTGATTTCATTACTCGGGTTATTCATTTCATTTCATATTGATTGTCACAGAGACATGTCTTCAGATTCATACCCTATCATACTCTCTTCGGACACTGAAATGGAGGATGCCATGTCATCCACTGCTGTTGCATCACCTGTTCATCCAGCACCTCAGTCACCACTCTTGGCATCTGGGGAGGACACTGAGGCCTTTGAGGAGGATGAGGTTGCCCCCACTCCTCAGATATCTCCCATTGCACCATCATTAGTTTTACATGCACCTACAGCTTCATTACCTCATACTACTTCTGTTCACTCAGGACAGACTCTCCCAGTCCGCCGTCGCAAGACGTTCCAGAATGCTAGGAAGAGTGTACGCCTTGTTATCCCCACTCCCAGGATACCCACTATTCATACATCACCATCAGTTACATCTACCATTGCTCCTACTCTACACTTGCCGCTTAAGAAGCATGCGAGGCTTACCATTCCATCATCACCTACCACTGAGACTTCTGATATTCCACCACCCACTCAGTATCATCTAGGAAAGAGCTCTCGAGCTGCTGCAGCGAGAGGGCCGACTGCCGTTACCTTAGGTGTACAGTTAGATGACCAGCAGGGTCAGATTGACGGTTGAGACAGTAGGTAGATGAGACCATTGCTAGTCGATTTGAGGAGATAGAGGAGGAGGTGGAGGGACTAGTATTAGGTAGGGTTAGTGTGGGATAGGTTGGTGAATGCAGATACCAGGGAGGCTGCTCTTCGGCTTAGAGTTGAGCATCTAGAGGAGATTGTTGTCATGTTCGACAGGAGATCAAGCGTCTTAGGGGAGGATCAGGTGGAGCACCCGGAGGCTCCTAGACATCGACTTATATTATGGTAGCTTTTACTATTATTATCCTAGTCCCGAGGTGTGGGACATAGTTTAAAGAACTTGTTGTATTTTGGTTGTTGTACAAACAAATGTATCAAGTATGACTCTACTATGTAGGAATGGTTGTGCTATCTATATATCGGTCCATGTAGGCCAAAATTTTCATGTATTATATTCATGTGTTGTGATTATATTTATGATGTTTCGTGGTTGCTCTTTATTGTTATTGTATTTATACATGTTGTGGTTGTATTTATACATGTTGTGGTTGTATTTATGCTTGTTGTGGATTTATATACATTGTATGATGATCATTTTTAGTATGATTTCTCATGGTTGTGTTCCGTTGTGATTAATCAGAATAATGCCACCAAGGAAAGAAAAGGTTGCACCGGCCGCACCGGCCATGACACAAGCCGCTATCAGGAAACTTTTAAAGGATAGCATAGCTGAGGCACTAGTGGTTGAAAGAGCTGCTGTTGCTGCAAGGGCTGCTGATGAGTGTGTAAATACTCTTCATTTTTATCTTATCTGAACTGCCAAAACATCAAAAAACACCCAAATATGCATCAAAATACTGAAAATATCCCAGGGTTGTGTTTTATATGTTTTAGATGCAAAATGTTTGAAAACAAATGAAAAACGAACAAAGTTTGCATAATTGGCAGTTTCAGTCCCTCAACTTTCAAAACTTGTCAAATCTAGTCCCTAAGCATTAATTTTGGAAGAAAAGTCAACCAAAGTCTTTTGAAAATCACAAGTTGTCATAATTAGTCCTTTGGTGAAAAGTTTTAAAAGTTTACAAGTTTAGTCCTTAAACTTTGCAAAGTTGTCAAAAATAACCCCTAGGATTAAAATCTTTTGGAAAATAACAATTATGGTCCTTGTATTATTGAACTTTGGCAAAAATGGTCCTTGGGTGAAAAGTTTGAAGAATTTACAAGTTTGGTCCCTGTACTTTGAAGATTTGGCAGAAATAGTCCCTGGAAATTCAAAAATGGAAAAAGTCAACCATGACCCTTGTACTATTCAACATTGGCAAGAAAGACCCTCGTGAGTACTTTGGGAAAATTACAACATCAACCCCTCAAATTCAGGAAATTACACAATTGGTCCTTGTTATAATTTACAAACCAAACGGACCATGTTTTATTCATCAACCCATAAAGTTCAAATCCAGTCCAAAACAAACACAACCCAACACCCTTTTGGCCCTTTTTCTTTCCTTGGCCCATTACCACTCCAGGCCCAACCCCGTGATGCGTGGTTTTGTAACCTTATAACAGGTTTTATCTCTCGAGGGATCTCAAGAGGCTTACAACCCCACCAGGCAGTGTACCTGACCGATGTAGTATAGGATAGTGGTAAGTACGGGGGATTGATCGTTCTCTCACAGGGAATAGTGTTCGTTAGGATAGAAAAACTACTCTAATAGGTCTAGAGGTGGAGGAGGATTCTTTTTGTATTTTTATATTTTATAAAAAAACAATTAAATCTCGGTTTTGAAGAGTGGGCGGAATTAGTTGCTAGTCAACTAACCCAAAATTACTACAATTGCAAATAAAATAAAATATCTAAACTATTGGTTTGTGAAAACTATATGGAGGAAAAATGGTTTCAAACGGTCTAAGTCTAAAGAAGGATTCTACATCAACATAAGGAATCTTCACATATGAAAAGAGAGCTTCACAAATATGAAAGTTTCAAACGTCAAAGGTGTATGAGCATGTCGGAATGATGCAGATCCACTGGAGTCTAAGAAAGTGACGAATGGCAGAGTACCACATCATGTGATCACTATCTCATCAACAACAAAGAACAAAGAACACCCATTCTATCTGGGGGAGATTGTTAAGAACTAAGAACGATGAATCACCTCTATTTATCATCTTTTGAAGACGTCTAAAGCTATGAAAGCCACAACTAAAGTCCAAAGACAAAAGACGTCAAGCAACCTCAAATGACCATGACTAACATCACTTCTTCACAACCGATCCTTAGGGGGAGATTGTTAGAACCTAAGTTTATCAACGTTTAGTCAAGTCTCGGTTATTTCATCATTTGTAATAGGTTGATAGCATATTTAACTTATCATGTAACGTATGAAGTCCATCATACGTCCAATGGGCCTTAAGCCCAACGATTTAGAGAAAGGAAGGAGAAAGGGAGTGTTGCCCTAGCTCCTCTCCTATAAATAGGAATATGATGTAAACATATTTCTTGTTGGTTATTTCAATATCATAAGGAAACTCTTGCACTTTTATTCTTCATATTTGATCTAATCAACCAAACTCTATTTCTCATCTTATTTCTATCAAATCAATACTTGTGTTTACAATATGGTGACCTAACATGCGGGAAGTCGCTCAAGCCATTGACTAGCTTGGTCCCGTAGAGAGAATTGGAAGAGACGCAATTGGGTCATCTCTCGAGTGGCAACATCAAGGTCTATGGAATCTGCGATTTTAAGGAAATCCTTGAGATGTTGATTGGGATCTTCGGAATGAAGTCCATGGAATGCGCATCCGCTTTGCACCAACCGGATGGTGTCGGATCGCAAGGGAGTGACATTGGCCCCTTGAGTGAGCTCAATGGTGTTGTGATAGCCAAGGTGGCTAGGTCGGGAATACTCTTCTAAGGTACGGGGTCTAGGAGGTTGGTTTGGTTGAGGTGGGTTGTTGGGATCAAGGATTTTACCACCTTCCATGATGGCGGATGGTAATGGCTACGAACAAAAACACGAAGAAAGAGATAGACTAAAGAAATCCTAGAAAAATAAAATAAAAACCTCACTAGAAAGGATTCTAGCGAGTAGACCTAATAAAATAAAAAATCTACCTAAACAATAACTATTCCCTGGCAGCGGCGCCAAAAACTTGATGCGTGGTTTTGTAACCTTACAACAGGTTTTACCTCTCGAGGGATCTCAAGAGGCTTACAACCCCACCAGGCAGTGTACCTGACCGATGTTGTATAGGATAGTGGTAAGTACGGGGGATTGATCGTTCTCTCACAGGGAATAGTGTTCGTTAGGATAGAAAAACTACTCTAATAGGTCTAGAGGTGGAGGAGGATTCTTTTTGTATTTTTATATTTTATAAAAAAACAATTAAATCTCGGTTTTGAAGAGTGGGCGGAATTAGTTGCTAGTCAACTAACCCAAAATTACTACAATTGCAAATAAAATAAAATATCTAAACTATTGGTTTGTGAAAACTATATGGAGGAAAATTGTGTTTACTTAGACTTCATTACTCCCTAACTATCTTTTCCCGGTTAATTGATATGTATATTACTTGTGTGGATGAAGGGTGTATTCCTAATAACTCATGGAGTGGCATACATATCTCTCCAATTCTATGAGCTCTTATCTCCTCCTATGCCATGCACGGCACAACCATAGGGATTGTAAACAGTGGCTCATGCGTTAAATACTACCTTAATAGCCTAGTATGCCTTGGCTACATGTTTCCCAAGACGTTCAAGCAGGTTACCATTAAAGGAGGTTAGCCAGTTTTCTTGAGCCTAACATCGATGGAACAATCATCCCAACAAACAACAACACATCAATTAACCAATAATCAATAGTTAGGTTTCATTAGATCTAAGCAAACACAAGGAGAATTTAGCCAAGCATGTTAATTAAAAGACAAGCAAGATAGATAATTAACCAACACATAGACATATTGATTAAATTGAAGTGAAGACTTATCTTTAATTAAGCATGAGGGTTCCAAGGGTTTGAAACCATAAAAGATACAGAAAATTCGTATTAGGGTTTTGCCCTAAAAGTTCTCCACCAAAAGTTCCACACAATGAATGAAAAATACAAAACTATATATAGACTTTTACATTCTGACGGCGTCAGGTTATAGGGTCTGACGACGTCAGCCCGCCGCCATTAGGTTTCTCGGATGGCCTAGATCCACTTCTGACGCCATCACCCTTTGTTGCCTTCTGGGCCGTCACTCTTTAAGATATAACCTGACGGCCTACACCTTCTAACACCTGACGGCGTCAGGTGTAATATTCCCAAATCTTTCTGGCCCGTCATTTGTAAAATGGTTTCCACTCCTTTGTCAATGTTTGCTGACGGCGTCACGTTGTGACTCTGACGCCGTCAGGTAGTAATTCCAGCTTCTTTTGAGACTTTGTCATTTTCTTCACTTTTATGCTCCAAAAACGTCCAAAAATGCATGTTTTCCAGAATTCCTCTCAAAAGCACCTAAAATGACAAAAGGAACGATTTAGGGCAATATTTGATCACATTTATACGAATTAAGGATTAAATGACCCCCTAAAAGCGTAACACTTTTCGTCTCATCACCCCGTTATAATAAACCCCGGTCAAACACACCCTTTGACTCCCCCTTTCCCTCCCACAACACCCAAACCAGAAACCATTTCTGGTTTCCACCATTCCACTTGCCACCATCACATCCCACCGCCCTTTCCACTCACCACCACTCTCACCTAACAAGACAACATGCATTTAATGCCACCACCCCACACAGGTCCAATTTGCATTATTTTATATTTGGCGCCAAAAATGATAAACGGCCAAGATTGAATTAGAGTGATCCAATGGCTAGTATTATTGATGGGATATGCTCAGAAGCTCATGGGAACCCTAACTTAAGCCTATAAGAAGAAGAAGATGCAAAGAAGAACGAGTGTAGTTTTATTAGTCAAAATTGTATGTCGAATTAATGTATTTTACATTTTTAGTTGTTTTCCTTTCAATCCAAGTGTAATCTCAACCTTTTTAGTGTAATATAAATCTGTTTTAATCATCAATTTCAAGTTCTAAAGTAGTACTCAGTTTTCACTTCAATTTTTACTCAAATTCTCAATTTAGCTCGAATGTTGTTAGAATTTGTTGTTATTGGACTCCTTAGCACATGTAAGCTCCTTATATAGCTTCCAAAAGCTATTAGAAACATAAAAAACAGTTTAGTAGTGAAAACAGAAAAATACAAAAAAAATAAGAAAAATCTGCAGAAAAATAAAAAATTACAGGTTGAAGACTGTAGATTGCTGGAGCATGGTGTATTTTGGATGGCCATGGGTTTAGTGGCTTGTGGAAGCCTATAGGATTGGTACTTGGTCCTTGGTTTCTTGTTTCTCAGCTGGATGCTCTTGTAAGCCTCAATTTACAACTTTGCATTTTACTGTAGACTGTCTTGTTTAGTGCTTATTTGTGTTGATTTGTGTTTCTTTGATGATTGGTAGCTAGATTATTGTTTAATATTGATAGCTTGTTCACTAGTTTTCCTTACTCATCATTGTCTCATTTTAACTGCTAGAGATAGGATAATATTCGATTTAGGTGTGTAATTGTTATCTGTGGTCCATCTTTGTTAACATAAGCCTAAGTCATCATTTAATAACCTTAGGAGTTGGATTTGAGGCTAAAATGAGTGACATAGTTTATAAAAGGGTGTTTGGTTCATGCCCTTTGTCTGTGTTTGACATTGCTTGTGTTGTTGTTATTGGTTTTAACAAGTCTTGTTAGGCCTAATTAGTCTATACCAGTCATAAAATACCCAAGTTCTTAGTAAAAAGTCAAATCTTATCTTACAACTTAATCACAGTTTCACTGTGTGATATTGAGGAGTATCAATCCTCATTTTGGCTATAAAAGTTGTTAAGCATACTTAATCTGAGTTCATTTTACCTTATTTCAACATAGTGAGTCATTTATGGTCAGTAGAAATTCACCAAAGTCAACATTTTGCAAAAAATCAAAAAGTCAAAATTTACAGATAAAAAGATTTTGAATTAACTTGGTAATTTTCTCTAGGGTTTAATATAGGGTTTTAGGATTTGAGCTTTTTGGATATTAATATCTCACTGGTAATCTTTATTACAGTATTTTTATTTATTTTTATCTCTTAGTATAAACTGCTTATTTTCTAGCTTTTACTTGGTACTTTTTCTCAAACATCCCCTGTACACAGTGTGCACACCCAACTTTACAGGGTTGCACAGTGTTCATTAGTGGGCCCCACCCTTTGAGACTTGGCTTTTTGGAAAGCTCATCAGCCAAACTTTTAAGTCCAAGGCTTATTTTGTGCTTTTTAGTTTATTTAATAGGGCTGCACTTAGCTTTTTCCTTGTCCCATTTTGCTGTCTACACTGCCTCATCAGTGTATACCCCCATTTTCACAAGCTCCTCAAAAGCTCACTTGTGGACCCCACAGTGTAAGCTTGAGCTTTTTGGAAAGCCCATAAGCTCAGCTTATTAGACCTAATCTTCCCTTGGACCTTTGACCACCCCTGTGGGCCCCACAAGGCCTGCAAGATAGCCCTTTGGTCTGTTTGTATCTGTGATAATTTGGATTGCTTATTTGCTTTTTTTTAGCTTATTAGGTGTAACATTTTGCTTAATCCAGTTCATTTCCAGTGTATCTTCATTGTTTGCATCATATTTTCCTTTTGTGTTCATCTGTGTGGCTTATTGAGTGCTTAATCTTCCATTTATAAGCTTAAACACCATCAGTAAATAAGCACTCAAAGTGCTTATTGCTGAGTTTTGTAAAAGGTGTTTTCATAAAAGTTTCATAATTTCAGTATATAAATAGTTTTCAAAAAGAAAAATCACAAAAACATCATTTTAATTTTAGTGATAGCTTCTATTTAAGCCATTTGGCTTATTGCTCAGCTTTTTCAAAAAGCAATTTTCATTTTTATATTTTTCATAAGTTTCTGTTCATCCATAGTATTTTTAGTAATTTTTCCAGATTTTTCTCTTTTCATTTAGTATTTTTCATAATTAATATTAGTTTAAATAATAATTAGGTAATATTAGCTAATAAATAGTTTTATTAAATTCTAATTAACAATAGTAGGTTTCTATAATTTTCCTATGTTTAACATATCATAAAATAATTTTAGGAATTTTTCCATAATTTTCACTGTTCATTCTCTATTTTTCTTAATTAAAATAGTTAAAAATAGTATTTAAGTAATAATTAACTTAGTAATTAGTAAAATAGTTAAATAATAGTTTTTATAAACTTTTTATAATTTTCCAAGGTTCCTGTAGTGATAATTTAGTTTTATAAAATTTTTCATAATTTTCTAAGTCATTTTAGTATTTTTCTTAATTTAAAGTAGTTAATTAGTTTTAATTAGTAATTAATTAATAAAAAATCCACCAAAAGACAAAAAAAATATAATTTTAGTTTTTAAATTAATTTTAAGATAATTTAGACTTTTTAAAAGTAAATTTGCATTTTTCTTAGCTTTATTTGATATTTTGTTAATTTTATAAAATAGTTTTTAATTAATATTAAATATTAAAATAATCAAAAAATTTTTTTTTCTTTTTTTATAATTTTTTTTTAATATTAAGTTTGTAAAAAGTCATTTTCACCCCCTGTAGTTTATTTTTGTGTAATTCCCACTTTTTCAGTACGCATATGCATTTAGATACGTTTTCAGGTTTATCTAATTTTCTGTGATTGTTAATATTGTTTCATTATCTTAATTCCAAGCAATCAGTAGGGTAAAAAAAATCCAAATCATTATCTGGTTACTATCAAATCATTATCTGGTTACTATTCCTAAATCACTTATTCTAGAACGTTTTCCCAAAATACAATTTCAACCTCGTTGGGACATAACGACCTGTGAAGACACTGTGCTTTTAACGGATCATAAATTGATCACTTTCTCTCTCATAGCTTGACTTAGTTGACCAAGAACCCTTGGTTGACTTAGTTGACTGTTTGAGGCAAGTCAGCTGCTGAGGCCGCTTCTCAGGTAGAGACGTCTGGGCAAGCTAGCAATGGAACTAATGGACGTAAGTGTACGTACAAGGACTTCAAAAGTGGTGATCTTATAAAATTCAAAGGTACTGAAGGAGCCATTGCTATGATCCGTTGGTTTGAGCATACCGAATCTGTATTTAGTCTATGCAATTCTCAATGAAGCTATGTCATGGTGGAATTCTTATGCAAAGCCTATGGGAATGGAAAATGCTTAAAAACTTTCATGGGAAGAATTCAAGAAGTTACTGACTAAGAAGTTTTGTCCCCGCACGGAAGTGAAAAAGTTGGAGACCGAGTTTTATGAACTAGTGACGGTGGGAAATGATATTGAGACATATATCAGGAGGTATCAAGTGTTGGCTGCTTTATGTCCGTCTATGGTTCCGGATAATGAGAAGTTCTTGGAAAATTTCATTGGTGGTTTACCTGAAAACATCCGTGGAGATGTGATTTTTCTTTTGAACCACACACACTGGACGAGGCAATCAGGATGTCTCAGAAACTCATGGCTCAAATTATAAAGAAAGGAATGTCTGCAAACATCAACAACAGTAACACCAACCATAACCGTAACTACAACAACAACACCAACAACTACCGAAACAACAACAACTACAACAATAACCGAAACAACACCAATAACAACAACAGAAGAAAGTGGGACTACAACCAGGGTGGCAACGCTACTCAACCACCACCTAAGAAACAAGATACTTCAAAGGCCTATGCTGCAGGTCCAACTGAGAAGAAGGGTTACAATGGTACTTTACCCAAATGCAACAAATGTCAAACCCACCATAACCCTGGAAATTGCCCAAAACCTTGTAGTAACTGCGGGAAAGTTGGTCATCAGACAAGGGAATGCAAAGCTCCGCGTGTGGCGAATAATCAAAAACCTCCAGTAACATGTTTCGGTTGTGGAGAAGTTGGACACTTCAAGAATAATTGTCCAAAGGGAAATAATCAAGGTACTGGAAACCAAGGTGGAACGACTACAGGAAGAGCTTATGTTATGGGAGGAGAAGATGTCAGAGAGGACCCGAATGTTGTTACGGGTACGTTTCTCGTCAATAATCGTTATGCAACCATTTTATTTGATTCAGGAGCCGATAGAAGTTTTGTTTCTATCGCATTTGCATCTTTACTCAACATTAAACCAACCACACTAGACTTTTCCTATCACATCGAACTAGCTAATGGTTCTTTAGTTATTACCAACACCATTCTCCGTGGTTGCACTCTCAATTTCCTAAACCACCCATTCAATATAGACCTCATGCCCATAGAACTTGGAAGTTTCGACATCGTTATCGGTATGGATTGGTTGTCCCGACATCGTGCAAGAATCATTTGTGATGAGAAGGTTGTTCATCTTCCTTACAACGGTGAAACTTTGGTTATTCGTGGAGAACAAAGTGGAACTAGGATCAGTATCATATCATGCATCAAAACCGAGAAGTACATAAAGAAGGGTTGTTATGCATTCTTGGCTCATATTACGGAAAGGAAGTCGGATGAGAAATGACTTGAAGATGTACCAATTGTTAAGGATTTTCCAGAAGTCTTTCTGGAAGAATTGCAAGGACTTCCACCTACTCGCCAAGTCGAATTTCAGATCGACTTAGTACCGGGAGCTGCGCGAGTTGCGCGAGCACCTTATCGACTTGCACCTTCAGAAATGCAAGAGTTGTCGAACCAATTGCAAGAACTCTTGGACAAAGGATTCATTAGACCAAGTTCCTCGCCTTGGGGAGCACCGGTTTTGTTTGTGAAGAAGAAAGATGGATCTTTCAGAATGTGTATCGACTATCGAGAATTGAACAAGTTAACGGTGAAGAATCGTTACCCACTTCCTAGAATCGACGATTTGTTCGATCAGTTACAAGGCTCCAGTTATTACTCCAAGATCGATTTAAGATCCGGTTACCATCAGCTAGGAGTTCGGGAAGAGGATATCCCGAAAACAGCCTTTAGAACTCGTTATGGTCATTATGAGTTCAAGTAATGCCTTTCGGATTAACCAATGCACTTGCAGTATTCATGGACCTCATGAACAGGGTGTGTAAACCTTATCTGGATAAGTTTGTGATTGTATTCATTGACGATATCTTGATTTACTCGAAAAGCAAAGAAGAACACCGAGAACACCTCAGAAAGATCTTAGAACTGCTCAAGAAGGAGCAATTGTATGCCAAATTATCGAAGTGTGATTTTTGGATACGAAGAGTCCAATTTCTTGGCCATGTCATTGATAGCCAAGGATTACAAGTAGATCCAGCAAAGATCGAGGTAGTTAAAGATTGGGCTACGCCCAAGACTCCTACAGAGATTCGTCAATTCTTAGGACTTGCCGGATATTACAGAAGGTTCATCGAAGGGTTTTCTAAGATAGCGAAGCCACTGACCAGGTTGACACAAAAGAACCAGAAGTACGAATGGGAAGAGAAACAAGAGTATGCTTTTCAGTTATTGAAGCAGAAGCTTTGCAGCGCGCCGATTTTGGCACTACCAGAAGGTATTGAGAATTTCGTGGTATATTACGATGCATCACATAAAGGACTTGGAGCTGTATTGATGCAGAACGAGAAGGTAATAGCTTATGCATCTCGACAGCTTAAGACACACGAGAAGAATTACACTACACACGACTTAGAGTTGGGTGCAGTGGTTTTTGCACTCAAGATTTGGAGGCACTATCTTTATGGCACCAAGTGCGTAGTGTTCACAGACCACAAGAGCTTACAGTATATACTTGATCAGAAGGAACTCAATATGAGGCAGTGTCATTGGCTAGAATTGCTTGGTGATTACGACTGCGAGATTCGATATCACCCGGGGAAAGCCAGTATTGTGGCTAATGCACTCAGTCGGAAGGAACGACTCAAACCTTTGAGAGTCAGGTCATTGGGAATGACAATCATTTCTCCGTTACCATCAAAGATTCTTGAGGCTCAGATTGAGGCACTCAAGGAAGAAAACCGACCAAATGAGAAAATCTATGGTATGCCGGAGAACAAAAATGGTTTTGTGAAGATATCGGATGGAGTATTATGCTTCAAGGACCGAAGTTGGATACCTCTCTATGGTGGAATACGAGAATTAATTATGCATGAATCACACAAGTCGAAGTATTCTATTCATCCAGGATCTGATAAGAAGTATCAGGATCTCAAGAGACTTTATAGGTGGCCAGATATGAAAGCAGAAATAGCTAAGTACGTTAGCAAATGCCTTACTTGTGCTAAAGTGAAAACCGAGTACCAGAAACCGTCAGGGTTACTTCAGCAACCGGAGATTCCACAATGGAAATGGGAACGCATTACAATGGACTTTGTCACTAAACTTCCCAAGACATCAGGTGGTTACGATGCTATTTGGGTGATTGTAGATCGTCTCACTAAAACAGCTCACTTCATACGAATTAGAGAGACTTATTCCATGGATCAGCTCGCTAGACTTTATGTCAAGGAAATAGACTCGAGGCACGGCGCACCAGTTTCCATCATTTCTGATAGAGACAGTCGTTTTACTTCAAACTTTTGGCGATCTGATGCGTGAGATTGCACCCCTCGCAAAAAGGTTTTACTTCTCAAGGGATCTTGAGAAGCTTGCAATCCCCACCAGGCAGTGTTCCTGAACGATGTAGTATAGTGTAGTGGCAAGTACCGGGGGATTGATCGTTCTCTAGGGGAATAGTGTCGTTAGGATTGAAAAGCTACTCTAATAGGTCTAAGGGTGAAGGAAGATTCTTTTTGTATTTTTATATTTTTTAGAAAGCAAGTAAAAATCTCGGGTTTGAAGGAGTGGGCGGAATTAGTTGCTAGTCAACTAACCCAAATGACTACAATTGCAAATAAAATAAAATAAAATAACAAGAAAATAAATGTTTGTGAAAACTATCGGAGAGAAGTGCGTTTACTTAGATTTCCTTACTTCCTAACTATCTTTTACAGATTGATTAGTGTGTATTAATTGCGTGGATGACGGATTGTATTCCGTAATACCATTCGTGGGGGTGTGTACGGACTTCCCCCAACTTTGTGAGCTCCTACTTCACTCCTATGTCGAGCCAGCTAAGAAGCTCCTAACATGGGATCACTAGAATTCGCTCATGCATTAAATACAATCAAATAACCTTAGTACACCTTGATTCATGTTTCTTATGACGTTCAAGCATGTTACCAATTGGAAGTCTACCAGTTTTCTTAAGCCTANAATACCATTCGTGGGGGTGTGTACGGACTTCCCCCAACTTTGTGAGCTCCTACTTCACTCCTATGTCGAGCCAGCTAAGAAGCTCCTAACATGGGATCACTAGAATTCGCTCATGCATTAAATACAATCAAATAACCTTAGTACACCTTGATTCATGTTTCTTATGACGTTCAAGCATGTTACCAATTGGAAGTCTACCAGTTTTCTTAAGCCTAACATCGATAAACACCCATCCAATAAAATTAATAACACACCATTCAATCAATAATCAATAGTTAGGTTTCATTAGATCTAAGCAAATACAAAGGAAACCTAGCCTAGCATGTTAAACAAAAGACAAGAACAAGATAGAATCAAACAACACATAGACATATTGAATGATTAATTGATTACTTATCTTCAATGTAACATGGAAGATCTCAAGGCGAAAAACCTTGAAAAAGCTGCTAAAATTCGTCTAGGGTTTATCCCTAAAAGTTCCCAAATAAGTTCCACACTAATGACTAAAAATTATGAGAATATATATAGAACATCAGATCTGACGGCGTCACGTTATAGCCTTGACGCCATCACACCGCCGTGCTTAGGTTTCTTGATGGCCTTCTGGACGCCGTCCCCCTTTAAACCTCCAAAAACCTCCAAAAACGTCCAAAAACGTCCAAGCTTGACACCGTCAGAGGTACTATTCAGCAGATTTTTGGCACTTTGTCGAATTCTTCACTTTTATGCTCCAAAAACGTCCAAAATGCTTCCTTTTTCAGAATTTCTCTCCAAGGTACCTAAAATGCCAAAAGGAATAATTTAGGGCGATATTTGATCAAATAAATACGGTTTAGGGCTTAAATGACCAACGAAAAGCGGTACACTTTTCGCCTCTTCAAATACCCTTACACTTAAGATTTGCTTGTCCTCAAGCAAATGCGCTTTTATTCTAATCAAAATACAAGTTAGGGGTCATTTAACGCTAATATAAAATTAATTACAACAAATAATCATTCAACTTTAATCATAATAAGCACGGAGATTACACACTAGCACCTCACAAGTAGTGTTTAGATACTCACATCCCTCAGGTGTCATAGAATTATATCTCATAAATGAAAATGGATAATATCTCTCAGTACCTGACACAGCAAATAGATTACCATAGGCTTGGGAAAGGATCGAAAACCTTCTCCACTAGGCGTAAGCACCTAAGATAATCTATCAAAGAGGACTTTACAAAAAGGGTTGTAATGAGGTGTAGGGATATGATAAACACGGTTTTGTTGGATAAAGGATATTTTACTGGTGGCGAGTTAAAGATCTTGATTAATTACATGTACAATATGGCGTTGCTAAGCCAAGACTAGACTTGACTTAAGCTATTGAAAAACTAATAAACATAAAATAAACATAAAAAGAAACGGGATGGTAGTCCGTATGTTTTTTCTACTTTTCTTTTTCTCATTTTTTTTTTGTATTTTTCTTGATTTTTCGATTTTTTCTTTTATTTATTTTTTATTTTTTTTTAATTTTTTTTTTTGCATACACTCTTGCCCTACCATCCTAAATAATACATCAAAGGGGCCTTAGTTCTCCCCTTACACTTGAACTTTTACATACTTTACAAATAACTATTCTAATGACTCGAATTAAGATAATCGAAACATTTGGAGTACTTTTAAAATATCTAGCACATATGGGGGTAATAATGTTGTTCTTCCCCATTACTCCATTACACTAGTACTTTACCCATGAGTCCCAATCGTCCCAAAACAATATGTACAAGGATATGACTCGACTTAGCAACCATGTAATCAATTAGATAATTAACTAAGGGTTTAACAAATGTTGTCACAATAATGCACTAAAGGTGAGTGCATACAAGTTAGGCTAAGGCTATTTGGGTGTACATTTAAGTGGGGTGTAACAAATTCTTCCTTTAAGTATAATGCTTAAAGTTAGAAACGAAAAGATAGGCTCGGAGGGGTATACTAGGGGTATCGTGTACCAAAAATGGGTACAACGCTAAGGTGTGGGAGAATTACTTGACGAATATAGTCAAAGTAATTATAACAAAAACACAAGTGTAAAACATGGGTTAATCCTAATGCCTCTTATCATGTAGTAAATCTAGCCACACAAAGGTAGTCTCACTTGTGGATTCGAGATGGTCCTATCGCAAGTTCTAGAATCTAAGTGCTACCGGTACACACATCATAGCATAAATGCTTTTCCTACCAATTCTAGGGGCGAACCTCACATATTTGGGGTGGAAAATTTTTTAGTGGTACGGTTTTGTGCTAGTCATATAACTCCTATCCATGAGACGCTCATTAAGACCAAAGTTTCACTCCTAAATGTTGTAAAAAATTTTAAATTTGGCACTAAAATTACCCTAACAGGTATTTCTCTCAGTTTTATTACACATCTACCATTAAACAAACAAAAATCAAGCGTAATTGCATTCTCTAAGGTATCGTAATTTCCCCCCCTTACACTTAAGATGAACATTGTCCCCAATGTTCAAATAATAAGATGTAAAAGTAAATAAGGTAAAAGAATGAAATCAAATACTCCCCTGATTCGCTCGGTAGATAAAGGGGTAACATGGTTAGATCTTCTTCCAAGAAAATGAACACTCAAAGCTTCCCTTCCGAAATATAAATCATCTTCTTGTCCAAAATAACCTGTTAAACCTGAGAAAACAAACACGAAAACCTGCATAACATCGGCGGGATAAATCTGTATAAGGATATAATGCTTGTGGAATGAATATTTTGCAGATTCCTAGAGTTTATAAGTTAGAGATTTTATAAAATATTTTATGATTCCAGAAGAAAAACAAAACTTTCAAAAATTCAAGAAAACTAAACCTGAAGCCGTCAGCCTGGGGCTTGACGCCGTCAGAAGTGATCTGACAGATTTCTCATGTTAAGTTTCCGGAGAATTTCTGGAAAAACTCAATTCTTACTTCCTGGAAATCCTGCAAAATATCATTATGACTCGATACAAGGTTTTGACTCAAACAATTACTAATATGTATGTCAATTTAATATTGTTATGATTCATGTTCATTTGTTCTTATAAATCGATTTGGATCTCCCTTACACTTATCTTTTGCAAAATACCTTTATATGTAGTTAAGACGAAGTTAAAAACAAAATAAACCATTTTCACAATTTAATTTGAAGCATGAATCAATATCAATAAAAATAAAACATACATACGGAAGCAAATAAAATCAATCAAACAAACAAGCAAACACACAAAGCTTGGGTTGCCTCCCAAGAAGCGCTTTTCTTTATTAACGACTCTTGTAGCTAGACTCAATGTCACGGGCTCTATTACGTGACTTCATCATCAAGAGTTATGTCTTCCTCATTGATTATTTCATTATTATTCGCTTGATAATGCTTGACTCGTTGTATATTCACGATGAACTCCTTATCCTCATCATCTACCAACACAACGGCTCCGGTTTTAGAGGAGCTCCTTATAGTAAAAGGTCCATACCATCTAGACTTAAGTTTTTCAGGAAATAACCTTAAACGAGAATTATATAATAGGACTTTGTCTCATTCAGAAAATTCTTTGGGTTTCTTAATCCTTTGGCCATGCCATCTTTTTGCCCTTTCTTTGTATGTAATGGAGGATTCATAAGCCTCCAATCTAATTCATCTTGCTCTTGGAGCTGTAAAAATCTATTTGATCCCGCAACTGTATAATCTAAATTACAAGCCTTAAGCGCCCAATACGCCTTGTGTTCCAGTTCTACTGGAAGATGACATGCCTTACCGTATACCATACGGAACGGGGTCGTCCCGATTGGTGTCTTATAAGCAGTTCGGAATGCCCATAAAGCTTCATCGAGCTTGAAAGACCAATCTTTTCTGTTTTGGTTGACCGTTTTCTCTAATATCCTCTTTATGGCTCGATTAGTATTTTCGACTTGACCGTTGGTTTGAGGGTCATAAGCGGTGGAGAATCGGTGAGAGACTCCATATCTTTTCATGATTTTCTCCATTTGTGAGTTGCAGAAATGGGTTCCTCTGTCACTAATAAGAGCTTTCGGAATGCCGAACCTAGCGAACAATTTCTTTAAGAAATGAATGACTACCTGATGAGACGAAAAGTGTACCCATTTTAGGGGGTCATTTAAGCGCTAATTCGAGTTAATATGATCAAATATTGCCTTAAATCGTTCCTTTTGTCATTTTAGGTACTTTTGAGAAGAATTCTGGAAAACATATCATTTTGGAAGTTTTTGGAGCATAGATCTAATGAAACCTAACTATTGATTATTGGTTGTTGGTGTGTTATTAATTGTTTTGGATGAATGTTTATCGATGTTAGGCTTAAGAAAACTGGCTAACCTCCTATACGGTAACTTGCTTGAACGTCTTAAGAAACATGAACCAATGCGTACTAGGTTATTATGGTTGTATTTAATGCATGAGCGAATTCTAGTGATCCCATGTTAGGAGCTTATGACAGGCTCGACATAGGAGTGAAGTAGGAGCTTATAGAGTTGGGGAAGTACGTACGCCACCCCACGAATGGTATTAAGGAATACACCCGTCATCCACGCAATTAATACACACTAATTAACCGGTAAAAGATAGTTAGGGAGTAAGGAAATCTAAGTAAACACATTTATCTCCATATAAGTTACACAACCACATTAGCTTTAGTTATTTTATTTTTAATTGCAATAGTAGTTTTTGGGTTAGTTGACTAGCAACTAATTCCGCCCACTCCTTCAAAACCCGAGATTTTACCTGCTTTCATAAAATATAAAAATACAAAAATAATCATCTCTCACCCTTAGACCTATTAGAGTAGCTTTTCACACCTAACGAACACAATTCCCTGTGAGAGAACGATCAATCCCCCGTACTTACCACTACAATATACTACATCGGTCAGGTACACTGCCTGGTGGGGTTGTAAGCCTCTTGAGATCCCTCGAGAGGTAAAACCTGTTGCGTAGGTCGCAAAACCACGCATCAAGCTTTTGGCGCCGCTGCCGGGGAATAGTTATTGTTTAGGTTGAATTTTAATTTTATTAGGTCTACTCATTAGATTCCTATCTAGTGGGATTTTTTATTTTCTTTTTATTAGCTTTCTAGTAGTCTATCTTATTCTTTGTGCCGTTGTTCGTAATACTTCTTCATGTGTAATATTGATCGTTCGATCCCTGTTATTCGTGTTTTCCGCCATAGGAATTTTCAGTTACCCAACCTGCCCCCTATTGTTGAAAACGAAAACCCACCAAACCTATCACCCGATCATCACTTTGACAACCGTTCTGATATGGACGAATCTGACCATGACACCGACCATGAAAATGGCCCTTTTTACTATTCGTCAGATTCCGATGAGGACCTAGGGAATGGGGAAGTAGTGAATGACCCTGTAGGAGAGGAAAGTGCTGACCCTCTGAATTATGATGACCCTAGAACAAAGATTGAGAAAGATAGTTTGTTTAACATGCAATTCCCTTGCAAAATTGGATTTAGGAGCTTTGACGCCTACCTTAACTCATCTTTGCCAATAAACATAATCTCGCGTGCTGAATACAATAAAATCATGATAAGAGAGTTTGAATATAACGGAGATAATATTGTTGCTAGGACAAAAACATTGCATGTGTTTGTGGGAAGCTTTGTTTATCTAGTTGACTTTGTGGTTATGGATAATTTAGAGGACTTTATTGATAGTAACTTAACCCAAGTTATATTGGGGAGGCCCTTCAAAAGGTTAACCAACTTAGAGGAAAAACTAATGGAAGGGTTAATTACATTCTCAGATGGGGATGAGGATTTTGTTTATCGAATGCCCCGAACACACCCTAGGTATAAAAACTTTTCTATTGAGGAATGTAATAGGT
Organism: Artemisia annua; assembly: GCA_014162995.1. Lineage (NCBI taxonomy): Eukaryota > Viridiplantae > Streptophyta > Magnoliopsida > Asterales > Asteraceae > Artemisia > Artemisia annua. Next base: position 71,541 of record LBNU01030859.1, on the reverse strand, counting down.
TTCCCCCCTGCAATATGTTGAGTGAGAACGATATAAGAAAAGGACTTAATTACCCCCATGAAAAGAATAAGAGGTACTATCGGGGATGTTTAGAGCTTAATGACGATTATAAGAAGGATGAGGTAACAATTAGGTGGCTCACGCATGGATACGTGAGCATTAGTGACACTAGGTGAGCCCGTGACTTTGAGTCTAGCTACAAGACTCGTTAATAAAGAAAAGCGCTTCGTGGGAGGTAACCCAAGCTTTGTGTGTTTGCTTGTTTGTTTGTTTGATTTTATTTGTTTCCGTATGTATGTTATTTTTCTTGTTATTGATTCATGCTTCAAACTAAATTGTGAAAATGCTTTATTTTGTTTTTAACTTCGTCTTAACTACATATAAAGGTATTTTGCAAAAGATAAGTGTAAGGGAAAACTAAATCAGTTTATAAGAACGAATGAACATGAATTATAACAATGTAAATTAACATACATATTAGTATTTGTTTGAGTCAAATGCTTGTATCGAGTCATAATGATGTTTTGCAGGAATTCCAGGAAGTAAGGTATAGTTTTTCCAGAAATTTTCCGTAAACTTAACATGAGAATTCTGTCTGATCATTTCTGACGGCGTTAGGCATTACAACCTGACGGCGTCAGGCAGTAATTTTCTGAAGTTTTTGAAAGTTTTGTTTTCTTCCGGAATCATAAAAAGTTTTGTTAATTCTCTAACTTATAATCTCCAGAAATTCTACAAAAACATTCATTCCACAAGCATTATATCCTATTATAGATTATACCGCCGATTTTATGCGAGGTTGGCCTTTATTTTTTTCAGGTTAACAGGTTATTTTGGACAAGAAGATGATTTATATTTCGGAAGGGAAGCTTTGAGCGTTCATCTTTCTTGGAAGAAGATCTAACCATGTTACCTCACTATCCACATCAAACGAATCAGGGGAGTATTTGTTTCATTCTTTCATTTTCTTTACTTTTACATCTTTTATGTGAACATTGGGGACAATGTTCGGTTTAAGTGTAAGGGGGTAAATGAAGACACTTTAGAGAATATAATTGCGCTTGATTTTTGCTTTGTTTGATAGTAAATTGGTAATAAAACTGAGAGAAATATTTGTTAGGGCAATTTTAGCGACAATTTAAATTTTTTTACAACATTTAGGAGTGAAACTTTGGTCTTAATGAGCGTCTCATGGATAGGAAATTATATGACTAGCACAAAACCGTACCACTAAAAAATTTTCCACCCCAAATATGTGAGGTTCGCCCCTAGAATTGGTAGGAAAAGCATTTATGCTATGATGTGTGTACCGGTAGCACTTAGATTCTAGAACTTGCGTTAGGACCATCTCAAATCCACAAGTGAGACTACATTTGTGTAGTTAGATCTACTACATGATAAGAGGCATTAGGATTAACCCTTTGTTTTACACCCGTGTTTTTGTTATAATTACGTCGGCTACATTGGTCAAGTAATTCTCCTACACCCTTTGCGTTGTACCCATTTTTGGTACACGATACCCCTAGTACACCCCTCCGAGCCTATCTTTTCGTTTCGACCTTTGAGCATCTTACTCAAAGTGAGAATTTGTTACACCCCACTTAAATGTACACCCAAATCGCCTTAGCCTACCTTGTATGCACTCACCTTTAGTGCATTATTGTGACAACATTTGTTAAACCCTTTGTTAATTATCTAATTGATTACATGGTTGCTAAGTCGTGTCATATCCTTGTACATATTGTTTTGGGACGATTGGGACTCATGGGTAAATTACTAGTTTAATGGAGTAATGGGGAAAAAACATCATTATTACCCCCATATGTGCTAAATATTTTAAAAGTACTCCAAGTTTTTCGATTATCTTAATTCGAGTCATTAGAATAGTAATTGTAAAGTTATGTAAAAGTTCAAGTGTAAGGGGAAANTAAACCCTTTGTTAATTATCTAATTGATTACATGGTTGCTAAGTCGTGTCATATCCTTGTACATATTGTTTTGGGACGATTGGGACTCATGGGTAAATTACTAGTTTAATGGAGTAATGGGGAAAAAACATCATTATTACCCCCATATGTGCTAAATATTTTAAAAGTACTCCAAGTTTTTCGATTATCTTAATTCGAGTCATTAGAATAGTAATTGTAAAGTTATGTAAAAGTTCAAGTGTAAGGGGAGAACCGAGGCCCTTATGATGTATTATTTTGGATGGTAGGGCAAGAGTGTATGGAAAAAAAATCAAGAAAAATATAAAAAAAAATTAGAAAAAGAAAAGTAGAAAAAACATACGGACTACCATCCCGTTTCCTTTTATGTTTGTTTATGTTTTTATTAGTTCGTTATTAGCGTAAATTGAGTCGAGTCTTTGCTTAGCAACATTGTATAGTACATGTATTTGATCATGATAATTAACTTGCCACCAGTAAAATACCCTTTATTCCAACCAAACCGTGTTTATCATATCCCTACACCTTACGTTACAACCCTTTGGAAAGCCCTCTTTGATAGTTTATCTTAGGTGCTTACGCCTAGTGGAGGAGTAATTGATCCTCTCCCAAGCCTATGGTAATCTATTTGCTATGACAGGTAGTGAGAGATATTTTCCATTTCCATTTATGAGATATAATTCTATGACACCTGAGAGATGTGAGTATCCAAACACTATCTGTGAGGTGCTAGTGTATGATTTCCGTGCTTATTATGATTAGGGTTGAATGACTATTTGTTGTAATTACTTTTATATTCGTGTTAAATGACCCCTAACTCATATTTTGATTGGAATAAAAGCCTATTTGCTTGAGGACAAGCAAATCTCAAGTGTAAGGGTATTTGATGAGACGAAAAGTGTACCCGTTTTAGGGGGTCATTTAAGCCCTAATTCGAGTTAATATGATCAAATATTGCCTTAAATCGTTCCTTTTGTCATTTTAGGTACTTTTGAGAAGAATTCTGGAAAACATATCATTTTGGACGTTTTTGGAGCATAAAAGTGAAGAAAATGACAAAGTCTCAAAAGAAGCTAGAAATCCTACCTGACGGCGTCAGGATCATAAGGAGACGCCGTCAGCCAACCAAGACAAAGGAGTGGATTCAGACTATACCAGACGCCCTATGGAGAAATTGAGATGTTTACACCTGACGGCGTCAGGCGTTAAAAGGTGTAGGCCGTCAGGTGTAACATTAAAGAGTGACGGCCCAGAGCTATTTACAAGTGACATCGTAAGAAGTGGATCTAGGCCATCCGAGAACCCTAATGGCGGCGAGCTGACGGCGTCAGAACCCATAACCTGACGCCGTCAGAGTGTATTTTCTATATATACTTTTCTAATTTTCATTCATTAGTGTGCAACTTTGTGGGAATAAACCCTAGACGATTTTAGCTGTATTTTCAAAGGTTTTTCACCCTTGATTCTTCCATATTCAATTAAAGATAAGTACTCTTACAAATTAATCAATATGTCTATGTGTTGGTTAATTATATCTTACGCTTGTCTTTCAATTAACATGCTAGGCTATATTTGTCTTGTGTTTGCTTAGATCTAATGAAACCTAACTATTGATTATTGGTTGTTGTTGTTGATGAGACGAAAAGTGTACCCGTTTTAAGGGGTCATTAAGCCCTAATTCGAGTAAATATGATCAAATATTGCCCTAAATCGTTCCTTTTGTCATTTTAGGTACTTTTGAGAAGAATTCTAGAAAACATATCATTTTGGGCGTTTTTGGAGCATAAAAGTGAAGAAAACGACAAAGTCTCAAAAGAAGCTGGAAATCCTTCCTGACGGCGTCAGAGTCACAAGGTGACGCCGTCAGCCAACCTAAACAAAGGAGTGGAATCAGATTACATTAGATGCCCTAAGAAGAAAATAAGATGTTTACACCTGACGGCGTTAGGTGTTACAAAGAGTAGGCCGTCAGGTGTAAAGTCAAAGAGTGATGGCTCAGAGCAAAATACAAGTGACGGCGTCAGAAGTAGATCTAGGCCATCCGAGAACCCTAATGGCGGCGAGCTGACGGCGTCAGAACCCATAACCTGACGCCGTCAGAATGTAAAATCTATAAATACTTTTCTATTTGTCATTCATTATGTGTGGAACTTTTGGTGCAACTTTGGAATAAACCCTAAGACGAATTTGGGTGTATTTCCAAGGTTTTTCACCCTTGAATCCTTTATGTTCAATTAAAGATAAGTCTTCACTTAAATTAATCAATATGTCTTTGTGTTGGTTAATCATATCTTATGCTTGTCTTTCAATTAACATGCTAGGCTAGATTTATCTTGTGTTTGCTTAGATCTAATGAAACCTAACTATTAATTATTGGTTGTTGGTGTGTTATTAATTGTCTTGGATGAATGTTTATCAATTTTAGGCTTAAGAAAACTGGCTAACCTCCTATACGGTAACATGCTTAAACGTCTTAAGAAACATGAACCAATGCGTACTAAGGTTATTATGGTAGTATTTAATGCATGATCCACTGTTTACAATCCCTATGATTGGGTGCTTTACGCATTGTTGTAGGAGGAGATAAGAGCTCATAGAGTTGGGGAAGTACATACGCCACCCCACGAATGGTATTAAGGAATACACCCGTCATCCACGCAATTAATACACACACTAATTAACCGGTAAAAGATAGTTAGGGAGTAAGGAAATCTAAGTAAACACATTTGTCTCCATATAAGTTTTACAACCACATAGTTTTAGTTATTTTATTTTAATTGCGATAGTAGTTTTTGGGTTAGTTGACTAGCAATTAATTCCGCCCACTCCTTCAAAACCGAGATTTTACTTGTTTTCTAAAAAATATAAGAACATAAAAATAATCTTCCTTCACCCTTAGACCTATTAGAGTAGTTTTTCAATCCTAACGAACACTATTCCCTGTGAGAGAACGATCAATCCCCTGTACTTACCACTACACTATACTACATCGGTCAGGTACACTGCCTGGTGGGGTTGTAAGCTTTTCCAGATCCCTTGAGAAGTAAAACCTGTTGCGTTGGTCGCAATCCTCAGGTATCAAGTTTTTGGCGCCGCTGCCGGGGAATAGTTATTGTTTAGGTTGAATTTTTATTTTATTAGGTCTACTCACTAGATTCCTTTCTAGTGAGATTTTTATTTTATTTTTCTAGGATTTCTTTAGTCTATCTACTTTCTTCGTGTTTTTGTTCGTAACCATTACCATCCGCCATCATGGAAGGTGGTAACCTTCTCGATCCCAACAACCCACCTCAACCAAACCACCCACCACAACAAAACCAACCTCCTAGAGCCCGTACCTTAGGAGAGTATTCCCAACCTAGCCATCAAGGCTATCGAAACACCATTGAGCTCACTCAAGGAGCCAATGTCACTCCCTTGTGATCCGACACCTTCCGGTTGGTGCAAAGCGGATGCGCATTCCATGGACTTCGTTCCGAATATCCAAATCAACATCTCAAGGATTTCCTCAAAATCGTAGATTCCATAGACCTTGATGTTGCCACTCGAGAGACAACTCGATTGCGTCTCTTCCCGCCGGATCAAGCTAGTCAATGGCTTGAGCGACTTCCCGCCGGATCCATCACCTCTTGGGATGATCTCACCACTCGTTTCCTTGCTCAATTTTTCCCACCGGGAAGAACTACCAAGCTAAGGAATGATATCTTGATGTTCCAACAACGTCAAAGCGAAACCCTCTACGAGGCGTGGACTCGATTCAAGGACTTACTCCAAAAAGTCCCTCACCATGGCATAGACCTTTGGCTCCAAGTCCAAATCTTCTATGACCATATCAATATCCCCACGGGGCAAACCATTAACCAAGCGGCCGGTGGTAAGCTACGTGATCTAAGTGCGGAACAATCATGGGATCTCCTAGAAGATCTTGCTCTTTATGACAACGAAAGTTGGAATGATCCCTATGATTTGAATAAAACGGTCAAGGCAATATCGTTGCCTTCAAATAATTCAAGCACTTCCGACCGTAGGATCATAGAACTTGAAGACCAAGTCAAGTTTCTCATGAAATCCTACGAGGCTCCTAACCCTTCAAGCCAAGTGAATAAAATCACTTCTTTGTGCGAATTATGTAGTGGTCCCCATGACACTCGTGATTGCATGGAACTCCCCGAACAAGCTTTTGCGGACTACGCATCCTCGCGTACCGACAGAGCGGGAGACAAGTGGTACACTTTCAAACCCGAGCCAAACCCTTACGGTGATTCATACAACCCCTCATGGAGAAATCACCCAAACCTTAGGTAGAAGTCAAACCAAAAACGTGCCCCAAAACAATTCTTCCAACCCACCTAATCGTTTTCAACCCAACGGTCCCTCCTCGAACCGTACCTTCAACAACAATCCTTCTAACAAATATGGTAGTACCAATAACTTTGAAGGATTGATGTCCAATTTTATGGCATCTAAAGAAGCTCGTATAGCTAAATTCACATCCGAATTTAATCAACAACAAATAGAGATGACCAATAAGATTGACAACTTATTGAAAGCCCTCACCAACCAAGTGCTATTACCTCCACATAAGGACGCTAGGACCACTAATAGCGGACCCCAAATCAAGGACCCTTCTTCATCCAAACATGTCCACTTCGTCAACGTTGTCACTATTAAACCAATTGATAGGAGTGAGGATAATAATGAACCTAAGGATGAAGTTAAGGAAGTCGAGGTAGATAAGGAAAGTAGGGAAAGTGAGATTAAGGAAGTAGAGGATGAAGAGGAATACTTCAATAGGTTACCAACTAGGGAAGAGCGGGCATACCATAAGGATTTATTCGATGACGCCTAGACACCATACTTCCTAGGTAATCCGATTATCAAAACGGGCGACCCTTCTAATCTCAACATACCGTGCAACATCAGACATTTGCATGTGTGGAAAGGTTACATCGACCTTAGATCGCCCGTAAACATCATGACTAGAGTTCAATACAACTTGATAATGAAAAATCAGTTAGGGGATTACCGGTTTATGTAGGAAACTTCACCTATGTCACCGACTTTGTGATTGTAGAAGATATCCGCCCAATAGTCGATGCAAGTTTAACTCAAGTAGTCTTGGGAAAACCGTTTATTGAGGTCTCTAGAATGACTTACGAACCTTCCATAGGAATAGTTAAATTTAAGGATGAGACCGATGAAGTGAACTACCAAATGACATATAAGATAGAGCAATTCCAACACTTGTCAAACAAGGAGCTTAAACAAGCGGTCTGCTATAGGAATGATGAGGATAGACGTAGGGGAGTAGACTATGTCATGGAAAGGATATTCGGTTTCTACAAGGATTNATAGTTAAATTTAAGGATGAGACCGATGAAGTGAACTACCAAATGACATATAAGATAGAGCAATTCCAACACTTGTCAAACAAGGAGCTTAAACAAGCGGTCTACTATAGGAATGATGAGGATAGACGTAGGGGAGTAGACTATGTCATGGAAAGGATATTCGGTTTCTACAAGGATTGTTTGAAATTAGGACCGGATTATAAAACCAGACAAGAGGATGACCTAGAAACCGTGACTAACAATGGAGTAACGTAATGTACGGTGACTTTGAGTCTAGCTACAAGACTCGTTAATAAAGAAAAGCGCTTCTTGGGAGGCAACCCAAGCTTTGTGTGTTTTGTTTGTCTGATTTTATTTGTTTCCGTATGTAGGTTATTTTTCTTGTTATTGATTCATGCTTCAAAAACTAACTTGTGAAAATGCTTTATTTTGTTTTTAACTTCGTCTTAACTACATATAAAGGTATTTTGCAAAAGATAAGTGTAAGGGAAATCTAAATCGGTTAATAAGAACGAATGAACATGAATCATAACAATGTAAATTAACATACATATTGGTACTTGTTTGAGTCAAATGCTTGTATCGAGTCATAATGAATTTTTGCAGGAATTCCAGGAAGTAAGGTATAGTTTTTCTAGAAATTTTTCCAGAAACTTAACATGAAAAATCTGTCAGATCAATTCTGACGGCCTCAGGCCCTACAACCTGACGGCGTCAGGTATAATTTTCTGAAATTTTTGAAAATTTTGTTTTTCTTCCGGAATCATAAAAGGTTTTGTTAATTCTCTAACTTAAAATCTCCAGGAATTCTTATAGATTATACCGCCGATTTTATGCGAGGTTGGCATTTATTCTTTTTCAGGTTAACAGGTTATTTTGGACAAGGAGATGATTTATATTTCGGAAGGGAAGCTTTGAGCGTTCATCTTTCTTGGAAGAAGATCTAACCATGTTACCTCACTATCCACACCAAACGAATTAGGGGAGTATTTTGTTTCATTCTTTCATTTTATTTTCTTTTACATCTTTTATGTGAACATTGGGGACAATGTTCGGTTTAAGTGTAAGGGGGTATATGAAGACGCCTTAGAGAATACAATTGCGCTTGATTTTTGTTTGTTTGATAGTTAATTTATAATAAAACCGAGAGAAATATTTGTTAGGGCAATTTTAGCGCCAATTTAAATTTTTTTACAACATTTAGAAGTGAAACGTGGGTCTTAATGAGCGTCTCATGGATAGAAAATTATATGACTAGCACAAAACCGTACCACTAAAAACTTTTCCACCCCAAATATGTGAGGTTCACCCCTAGAATTGGTAGGAAAAGCATTCCTCTTTGTTGCTATGATGTGTGTACCGGTAGCACTTAGATTCTAGAACTTTCGTTAAGACCATCTCAAATCCACAAGTGAGACTACATTCGTGTTGTTAAGATTTACTACATGATAAGAGGCATTAGGATTAACCCCTTGTTTTACACCCGTGTTTTTGTTATAATTACGTTGGCTTCAATTGTCAAGTAATTCTCCCACACCCTTTGCGTTGTACCCATTTTTGGTACACGATACCCCTAGTACACCCCTCAGAGCCTGTCTTTTCGTTTCGACCTTTGAGCATCTTACTCAAACTGAGAATTTGTTACACCCCACTTAAATGTACACCCAAATCGCCTTAGCCCACCTTGTATGCACTCACCTTTAGTGCATTATTGTGACAACATTTGTTTAAACCCTTTGTTAATTATCTAATTGATTACATGGTTGCTAAGTCGAATCATATCCTTGTACATATTGTTTTGGGACGATTGGGACTCATGGGTAAAGTACTATTATAATGGAGTAATGGGGAAGAACAACATTATTACCCCCATTTGTGCGAAATATTTTAAAAGTACTCCAAGTTTTTCGATTATCTTAATTCGAGTCATTAGAAAAGTAATTGTAAAGTTATGTAAAAGTTCAAGTGTAAGGGAAGAACCGAGGCCCCTATGATGTATTATTTTGGATGGTGGGGCAAGAGTGTATGAAAAAAAATCGAAAAATCTAGAAAAATACAAAAAAATTAGAAATAGAAAAGTAGAAAAAAAAACATACGGACTACCATCCCGTTTCCTTTTATGTTTGTTTATGTTTTTGTTATTTTGTTTTTAGCTTAAGTTGAGTCGAGTCTTGGCTTAGCAACATTGTATAGTACATGTATTTGATCGTGATAATTAACTTGCAACCAGTAAAATACCCTTTATTCCAACCAAACCGTGTTTATCATATCCCTACACCTTACATTACAACCCTTTGGAAAGCCCTCTTTGATAGTTTATCTTAGGTGCTTACGCCTAGTGGAGGAGTAATTGATCCTCTCCCAAGCCTATGGTAATCTATTTGCTATGACAGGTAGTGAGTGATATTTTTCCGTTTCAAATGTAGTTGTATAGGTTTATAACACCCGAGAGATGAGAGTATCCAAACACTATTTGTGAGGTGCTAGTGTATGATTTCCGTGCTTATTATGATTAAGGTCAAGCAACTATTTGTTGTAATTACTTTTATATTTGTGTTAAATGACCCCTAACTCATATTTTGATTGGAATAAAAGCTTATTTGCTTGAGGACAAGCAAATCTCAAGTGTAAGGGTATTTTATGAGACGAAAAGTGTACCCCTTTTAAGGGGTCATTTAAGCCCTAATTCGAGTAAATATGATCAAATATTGCCCTAAATCGTCCCTTTTGTCATTTTAGGTACTTTTGAGAAGAATTCTAAAAGCATATCATTTTGGGCGTTTTTGGAGCATAAAAGTGAAGAAAACGACAAAGTCTTAAAAGAAGCTGGAAGCCCTTTCTGACGGCGTCAGAGTCATAAGGTGACGCCGTCAGCCAACCTAGACAAAGGAGTGGAATCAGATTACATTAGACACCCTAAGAAGAAAATAAGATGTTTACACCTGACGGTGTCAGGTGTTACAAAGAGTAGGCCGTCAGGTGTAAAGTCGAAGAGTGACGGCCCAGAGCAAAATACTAGTGACGGCGTCAGAAGTAGATCTAGGCCATCCGAGAACCCTAATGGCGGCGAGCTGACGGCGTCAGAACCCACAACCTGACGCTGTCAGAATGTAAAATCTATAAATACTTTTCTATTTTTCATTCATTATGTGTGGAACTTTTGGTGCAACTTTGGGAATAAACCCTAAGACGAATTTGGCTGTAAATTCAAGGGTTTTTCACCCTTGAATCCTTCATGTTCAATTAAAGATAAGTCTTCACTTAAATTAATCAATATGTCTATGTCTTGGTTAATCATATCTTATGCTTGTCTTTCAATTAACATGCTAGGCTAGATTTATCTTGTGTTTGCTTAGATCTAATGAAACCTAACTATTAATTATTGGTTGTTGGTGTGTTATTAATTTTCTTGGATGAATGTTTATCAATGTTAGGCTTAAGAAAACTGGTTAACCTCCTATACGGTAAAATGCTTGAATGTCTTAAGAAACATGAACCAATGCGTACTAAGGTTATTATGGTAGTATTTAATGCATGAGCCACTGTTTACAATCCCTATGATTGGGTGCTTTACGCATCGTTGTAGGAGGAGATAAGAGCTCATAGAGTTGGGGAAGTACGTACGCCACCCCACGAATGGTATTAAGGAATACACCCGTCATCCATGCATTTAATACACACACTAATTAACCAGTAAAAGATAGTTAGGGAGTAAGGAAATCTAAGTAAACACATTTTTCTCCATATAAGTTTTACAACCACATAGTTTTAGTTATTTTATTTTAATTGCAATAGTAGTTTTTGGGTTAGTTGACTAGCAACTAATTCCGCCCACTCCTTCAAAACCGATATTTTACTTATTTTCTAAAAAATATAAAAAACAAAACTAATCTTCCTTCACCCTTAGACCTATTAGAGTAGTTTTTCAATCCTAACGAACACTATTCCCTGTGAGAGAACGATCAATCCCCCGTACTTACCACTACACTATACTACATCGGTCAGGTACACTGCCTGGTGGGGTTGTAAGCTTCTCAAGATCCCTTTAGAAGTAAAACCTATTGCATAGGTCGCAATCCTCACGTATCAGGTGTGTTATTAATTGTATTGGATGAATGTTTATCAATGTTAGGCTTAAGAAAACTGGCTAACCTCCTATACGGTAACTTGCTTGAACGTCTTAAGAAACATGAACCAATGCGTACTAGGTTATTATGGTTGTATTTAATGCATGAGCGAATTCTAGTGATCCCATGTTAGGAGCTTATGACAGGCTCGACATAGGAGTGAAGTAGGAGCTTATAGAGTTGGGGAAGTACGTACGCCACCCCACGAATGGTATTAAGGAATACACCCGTCATCCACGCAATTAATACACACTAATTAACTAGTAAAAGATAGTTAGGGAGTAAGGAAATCTAAGTAAACACATTTATCTCCATATAAGTTACACAACCACATTAGCTTTAGTTATTTTATTTTTAATTGCAATAGTAGTTGTTGGGTTAGTTGACTAGCAACTAATTCCGCACACTCCTTCAAAACCCGAGATTTTACTTTCTTTCATAAAATATAAAAATACAAAAATAATCATCCCTCACCCTTAGACATATTAGAGTAGCTTTTCACACCTAACGAACACTATTCCCTGTGAGAGAACGATCAATCCCCCGTACTTACCACTACAATATACTACATCGGTCAGGTACACTGCCTGGTGGGGTTGTAAGCCTCTTGAGATCCCTCGAGAGGTAAAACCTGTTGTAAGGTCGCAAAACCACGCATCACTACCCTAGCATCGTTTGTCCTAAGGGCTTGTGCTTCCACCCATTTTGAAACATAATCAATGGCCACTAAGATGTATTCATTCCCCCCTGAAGATGGAAAGGGCCCCATGAAATCAACTCCCCATACATCAAAAACCTCACATACTTGTATATAATTTTGAGGTGCTTCATCCCTCCTAGAGATATTCCCGGCTCTCTGGCACGCGTCACAAGCCTGTATCATTCCCCTCACATCATGAAATATTGTGGGCCAACAGAATCCTGCATCGAAAATCTTTCGCGCAGTAGTGTTCATTCCGTGATGCCCTCCAGATGGACCAGCGTGACATTCTTTCATGATTCTGATTGCCTCATTCTCTGAAACACAACGCCTGATTACTTGATATGGACACCTACGGAATAAGAAAGGTTCGTCCCAAAAGTAGTATTTTAACTGATTGAAGAACCTCTTCTTTTCATGTCTGTTCATATGTTCAGGAATAACCCTACTTGCCTGGTAATTAGCATAATCTGCATACCATGGCTCAGAATCATTTATTGACATGAGCTGCTCTTCAGGAAATGAATCCCGAATCTCACTCTTGTCAGATTTACTAAGGCTGGGGTTTTCGAGTCGAGAGAGATGGTCAGTCTTAAGATTCTCCGCCCCCTTCTTATCACGAATCTCCACATCAAACTCTTGCAATAGTAAGATCCAACGAATTAATCGCAGTTTAGCATCCTGTTTAGTGAAAAGATATCGAAGAGCTGAATTATCCGTAAAAACAACCGTTTTTGAAAGGACGAGATATTGGCGGAACTTATCAAAAGCAAATACCACGGCCAATAATTCCTTTTCAGTGATAGTGTAGTTTTCCTGAGCAGGATTCATGGTCTTGCTAGCATAGTAAATTGGCTGGAAGTATTTGTTAAGTCTCTGCCCTAACACTGCCCCAACAGCGTAATCGCTAGCGTCGCACATGATTTCGAATGGTAAATCCCAATTAGGGATAACCATAATCGGAGCTTGTGTGAGGTCCTGCTTTAATCGATCAAATGCATCCTTGCATTCTTGAGAGAATTCGAACGGGGCATCCTTCATAAGCAACTGAGTCATTGGTCTAGCTATTTTTGAGAAGTCTTTAATGAATCTCCTATAGAAGCCAGCATGACCTAAGAAGCCACGGATTGCCTTAACGGTGGTTGGATACGGAAGTTTAGATATAGCCTCAATCTTTGCCCGGTCTACTTCAATTCCACTTCCTGAGACCTTGTGCCCAAGCACAATTCCTTCTTTTACCATAAAATGGCATTTTTCCCAGTTTAGCACCAAGTTAGTCTCCTCACAACGTTTGAGCATTTTTTCGAGGTTAGCAAGACAGCGATCAAAAGAGTCTCCAAAGACTGAAAAGTCATCCATGAAGACCTCCATGCTCTCTTCCATTAACTCATGCAAGATTGCAGTCATGCAACGTTGGAAAGTGGTGGGGGAGTTACATAGTCCAAAGGGCATTCGTTTGTAAGCGAAGGTGCCATAAGGGCATGTAAACGTAGTCTTTTCTTGGTCCTCGGGAGCGATAGTGTGACATTTCAAAAATTTTCATGTCATTAATTTTAATATTTTATTATTTAACTATTCTATTTTTATTAATTAACTTGGTCGGAAGTTATCCGCGTACGTCATAACACATTCAATTTATTCAACCACTACTATACTATGTCTACTCTACACTTTTTATGCATTTTTGTTTTCTTACAATCCAATTTTAAAAGTCAATTTTCACTTTTTCCATTTATACGTAAACCTTGCACCTTTTACGTTTTACATGATTTAAATTTACGTTTTATGGTTTTAACAACGTGAACCAACCTTAGACTATGATAATTTTACATATTTTATACATTTTAACCTATTTTCATATTTACAAGTGAGTTTATACTTGTCGTATCATTTTTATAATTTACGTCACTTTTATCAAGAACCGGTGTCACCAAACGCATTTTCAACTCACGGTTTCGGTTTTAACAATGTTTATACCCTCCAACGAATTTACCACTCATATAAATTACTAAAATATATTATAAAAACAATTTTTAATATTTTTGGAAGTTTTACAATTTATTACTACCCGGTCACTACGTTACGCGTCTTAAAACCCTACTTTTTAATTACCGGGAGCAAAATACACTACATAACACATACTATAACCAAATTAAACTATAAAAATTACCACTCACCTCCCTCACCCTTGACTTGGCAGGTCCTAAACAACTCACAAGACACATGTCTTGGTGATACTAAACTTTTCATGTTATACTTCCACATGTCCACCCTTGTCTTCCACTAACCACATGTATACCTCATTTTTATCATTTGTACATGCAAATTGATCAAATTTCTTGTTTTTCTCTCCTTGTGGTCGTGGCTCTCATAGCCCCAAAGTACTACCATTCTTTGATTTTCCTAGTCCAAGATTTGTGAAAGATGAAGATCCTTTGGTGGAAGTTTGCTTCTTATTTCTTTTCCTCTTCAAGACTTCTCTTCAAGGGTTTT